>CAVNZG010000790.1:0-10000 GCA_963693315.1 Diogma glabrata
TACGTTTATTACAGTGTTAATTTAAGAAAAAAGTTGAAAACTTTGTAAATTTTTTTACAAAATTTTCAACTTTTTTGTGAGGTGATTTTTTATGAATTTCTTAAACAATTTATTAATTGTGATTTATAATTTTTAGACCGTAAGCATGACTGGGAAAAACAAAACATCTGGTAAAATTGCCAAAAAGTCGAAAAAAAATATTACTTTAGAAATGAAATTAAACATTCTGCGACGGTTCGAGAATGGAGAGAAAGCAGTTGAGATATCAAAAGCTCTAGATATACCTCCAACATTCTGAAAATCCCAGAGCTATGAAAGGACATTCAAAGGTTCAATTACCAGTGCACTGGCGGTCAAATAAAAAAGCCTGGATGACCGCTGTTTTATTCAAAGACTGGGTAGCTACTTGCGCTATTCCTGAAATTAAACCATACTTGAAAAAGGAGAACTTAGATTTCACGGCTTTAGTTCTTCTAGATAATGCTCCTGGTCATCCGTTATACATTCAAGATTTGTCGGAAAATGTAAAATTTGTGTTTTTACCAACAAACACTACATCACTTATTCAACCGATGGATCAGGGAGTAATATACACCTTAAAAAGTTATTATTTACGCCGATCATTTAAGCTGCTTCTAAATGAAATTGATGGAGCAGATAAACCTACTATCCAAGAATTTTGGAAAAAATTTAACATTATGAAAGCGATAGAAATTATCTCAGATTCATGGGATGAGATTAAACCATCTTGCATGAATGGTGCTTGGCGTAAAATTTGGCCAGAATGTATTCACGCAAAAAGAAACGATTGCACTACTGAAGAAGATATATCAGCTGTTCGGATAGATATTGCCAATTTCGCCAAAGATTCCAATTTTGAAGGGATGGAGGAGCAGGATATTGATGAATTGTTAGCCTCACATACAGAGGAACTTACTAACGAAGACTTGATGGACTTAGATTTGGAATATGCCTACGAAGACAGCAATTTACAAGAAATTGCCGTGCAACCTGAATTGTCAATGAAACAGCTGGGCAAAGCAATGAGTTTGATTAATGATGCTGTTGAAATTTTTTTAAAAAATGATCCTGACTTTGATCGAAGCTCTATAGTATCTAGAGCTATAGATAATGGAATTAATTGCTATAAAGAGGTTTACAGAGAATTACAAAAAAGTGCAGTTCACTCAACCATAGAAAAATATTTCGTTAAAGAAAAACTGCATGAAACGGCCTCTACACCAGCATTAGTATCTACATCTACACAAATAATTGATTTAGATGAATAATAAATATGGTTTGTTTGTTTTTGTTACTTTTTTAACTTGGTAATAAATTTGGTATATTTTTATGAATTAATAAAGGTTCTTTCATTTATGTTTTTTAAACGATTTTTTTGATTAGTTTTTGTGTTGTGGATTTTTTGAAAACCTATCTTTAATTGTCACAGAGTTTTTCATATAAAACGTTAATTCACTTTGCGTTGTTTTAGTTAGCGTTGTAAAATTTTGGAACGTATCTACGACGCAAAGCAAGGCCTAGGTGTATGTATATATATATATATATATATATATATATATATATATATATATATATATATATATATATATATATATATATATATCTATCTTTATATATATATATATATATATATATATATATATATATATATATATATATATATATATATATATATATATATATATATATATATATATATATATATATATATATATATATATATATATATATATATATATATATATATATATATTATATTTATATATATATATATATATATATATATATATATATATATATATATATATATATATATATATATATATATATATATATATATATATATATATATATATATATATATATATATATATATATATATATATATATATATATATATATATATATATATATATATATATATATATATATATATATATATATGTATATATATATATATATATATATATATATATATATATATATATATATATATATATATATATATATATATATATATATATGTATATATATATATATATATATATATATATATATATGTATATTAGGCATGACCAGATATGTATGAACAATTTTTAAACCTTTTTTTCTTTGCTCCCACCGGCTAATTATGTTCCATTTGACTCGAATATGAACTATATCCAGTTTTATTGAAATCGGAAAATAATTACCCACCGCGCAGTGGCGTCGAAGATAAGAAAATTAGCAGAATAATAGGGTTTTTTATTTTTATCAGATATAATCATCTTAAAACATAATATATCTCATAATTTTGATTTTTTTATTAAAAGCTAATTAATTAACGATTCCAACGAGCCTAACTATGTAGAAATCGATCTTATGAAAGCGATTTATCTTAATTTTGCTTCTTACATATACGAAAATTCACTAATTCATAATAATCTTTTTTCAAAGAAAGAAATTAATTTTTATGGTTAAATTTATAATAACTTTTCATTCAAAAGCAACATTTCTCCAAAAGAATTCAATACATTAAATTAGATTTATTGTATGATGGGTATTTGCATCTGTAGTTTTCGACCACCTGAATGGTGTATTGTGTACCTTCCTCGTCTTTAGTTAGAATGTTGTTGTATTCCGTGTCATCAACTTAACACCGAGTTCGGCGGTATCATTAACAACATGCAAACTTTGGCAAAACAACCTGGCTTTTACGAAATCCTCATTCCGATGGGTCATGTAGCCAAAGATCAATACAAATTCTAAATCGATTAAAAAAACTCTGAGTTTTTTCTGTGACAAAATCACTAATGTTCTTATTAGCAAAAAGTTGCAAATGTTTGACTGCGCCAAAATCTTTTTGCGAGTTTGGGGGTGCGATGGGGATGTCTCGTGCTCTGACCTCAAGGTTATGAACCATTTTTCGTTTTTCATCAAACGAAATCTCTGGGTCGAAAAAAGCCAAGCCAATATTTACTTCCGTTAAATAGTGAAGATGATAAAAAATCTTGCTCAACATTTCTTCTGAAACTCTTTGGTCAATTTTTTTGAAAGCGATGGCCGATTTGATGAAATTCAAATTCTGATATACAACATAATCAGAAAAATGCAAACGTCTCGAACTTTATTTAAATCTCCAACTGCAATATCATACTGATTATGAAACATAAATATCTTCAGGAGATAAATGGCTTTAGCCATCCAGCGGGCGTGACTTGTCGGACCTGGGCGTTTGAATTTGTAATTCTCAATGGGCTCGCCAAGAAAACTCAATGTAACTTCCGAAAATTCTTTATAGTCGCTGCGTGGGTGTGACTTTTCCAACTCTTCACGACAAAAAATTACTCGAGCTTCTCACGAGTGTTTTAGAATTTTGTTTCCCAGTTTTTTGTCCGATATTCCACTTTTGAACATTGTTGAATTAATTTTACCATCGTCCTATGCCTTCTGAAATTTGTTGAACAGCGAAACATCGGGTGCTGTGGTCTTTCCAAAGTTGAGATCATAAACAGCCCGTAGTTTAATCTCCTGTATGTGAAGACGACATGGGAATCGAATCAAGTTGTGGCCAATCTTTTTTTCCACCTTTTTCTGGTCCAGTGTTACTTGATGTCGTGTCGTAGCACATGGCTTCGACTTTATCAGTAAGATCCCATTCCTCAAAGCATTCATATATCGCATTCGCAATCGATAAGTTGCTCCCTTCTTCGCATTATAGAACCGTTAATAACTTCTCAACATTACCAATTGTTACTATGGTTGGCAAACGATCTACTTTACCATGTCCAGTTAATTCTGCTAGCAATATATCCCAAAATAAAAATTTGTGTTACTCAAACAAAGTCTAAATCTAACATAAAAGTTTATGTTTTCTGAATTTTCGCACAAATTTTTTTTTTTTTGTATTTAAGAAGATATTCAATAAAAACGCTTTCTTAAGATCGATTTCTACATTGTATATATATATATATATATATATATATATATATATATATATATATATATATATATATATATATATATATATATATATATATATATATATATATATATATATATACATATATATATATATATATATATATATATATATATATATATATATATATATATATATATATATATATATATATATATATATATATATCCGGGTCTATAGGCGGTCCGCCCCGGTGTCACCCGTTTTGGGGTGACACCCGACCGTAAAAAACTTAAACAAATCATCACAATGTTTTCAACGATAAAGCACTTAGAAACTATTTTAACCAGGTTATCCATATAATTTTAATTTATAAATTGTGATAACTTATAAATGTGTCCTATAAATGTGTTATTGGTTCAAAAAGAATCTATTCTATTTTTTAAAATTTTTGAGTTATTGTGTGAAATAAAATTTGAACAATATTAATCGAATCAACATGTTGAGCGAGGCGTAGCTAGCATGGGTGGCACCCGGGGCGGATATTGTGGTGTCACTCCAAAAAAAAAACTGTCAATAATAATAAAAAGTCGATAAACGTAATTTATAATTTTTTTAATTAATACAAACGAGCATTATTATTAATAAGCTACATTGGGTCATTGTTGCCCACAAGTAATTTTTAATTAATTTTAATTTGCTGAAACTCTTCTCACACGAAACCACTGATACGCAAATAGTCATAAATAAATTTAGTGCGACCGTAAGATTTGGAAGAAATTCTGAAAAATCCCATTCTACGATGAATTTCAAAAAATCTAGGTACACCCAGCTAGAAACTGTAACATTGGCCGCTTTTAAATGCCTCCTCAACCTTGGTATCTCTATGAGGAGTTCTGTTGCCGATACCGCATCACAAAAACCGGTTAATTTTGATACAGATAATTTCAACTCTTCACTGTTCGCCAAAAGTTAAGTGTTTGACTGCACAACCTCGAATAATAAGGCTAAACCTTGCACTGTGTTGGCCACATAAATTAATTGAATGATCTATGCAGCTGACAAAAATTGCTTTGTTATTTTTTGCATTAATAATAGCTTGCACTCCTCCATGTATTCTACTCATAACAGCTGCATTATCCTAACCTTCAGAATGACAATTTATAACATCTATACCGTCATTTTCAATTTTTTGACACTGAAAAAGCAAATCCTATTTCCAATCGAAATGCAGTTGTCTCAACCTCACCGTGCGGGCAGATATGGCGAATCGAACTACGAGATTGATTCAACAACTGTACAATTATAAGCTTATGTAGTTGAAACAATCACATGAAATATTTATGTGAAAATAAAATATAGTTTAATTAATCTCAAATACTTAAATTTTAAAATGAAAAATTCATGATATAAGGCCAAAGAAATATGTTTTCATGGAAATAGTTATTAACTTTATTCAACTACTGTTATATTGGATATAACACTTTATATTTTAAATAAACCTCATTCTGTTTTCATTATAATGTTACTGAGTACTAAGTAGTTGTCCCAATCACGGTGAAATTGTTTGTAAATATCTTTTCTTTGCATGAATAATAAACTGCCAACTTCGAGATGAGGTTGTCATTACTTCAATTTTTTTCAGTGTAAGAATTTCATCGCTTAAATCAGCGGCTTTTCCATGTAAAGGAAAAATACAAGGAATACTTCCTTGATTTCCACTTTTCTACCATCAATTTTCACATAACGTATCACTTCTGACATTTGATCAATATGTGAAATGTCAGGTGTGCTATCAAACATAATTCCAAAATACTTAACCGATTTAATTTCGTTGACAAGCTTAAGCTTTACGTGGTTCGCTTAAACATTTATGAACTCATTTTGTATATCTGGTGACAAATATGATGGTGATTTTCCATGCTCCAAATTTGAAATTGTTCTTTTAACACTACATCATACTTTGACAATAGATTGACTAGTTCTAAAAATTGCCTTTATTTGAAGAACTTTATCCTTCATCATATTCACGAAATGCTAGGTTTTGTTTAGATAAAAACAAAGTTATATCCAATAATCTGGATAAAAGATGTTTCTACTTCTTCATTATCTATTAATTGCAATGCTGAGTCTCCTATAGTTTTATGAAATTTTAACCTCATTTCCAAAGCTTTCCACTTTTCTAAATTCTCCTGAAGTTCATTTGAAGTTTCATGGTCGGTTACTTTGTGAATTGTGCTTTAGTTTCCACCATTTCTGAAATCCAGTCGTAGATTTTGTACTATTACTATTGGTGACAGCAAATATACGACAGCAGAAGCAGTACAGGTTATTATTTAAAGGAGAATAAACCATCCATGACCGCAGAATTTTTTCACCATAAGACATGACTTTATAATACCATTCTTTAGAAAGTAACAAACGACCCTTCTCTATTTTGAAAATGTTCACTTCCTTTTTTAGGATTTCAATGCGAACATTGTCCGAGCCGAGTATATCCCAATGTGATACATCTCTTAAGTCCTGAAGTGATTCACCCATGCAAATACTGTCTTCGATAGTAGAAGCATTAGCAGCATTATCCCTGTCATTTTCAATATTTATTTCTAATTCGTCTTCATCATAGGTTATCATTATTAATTCTGTATTGTCGCTGTTGCTTTTCGAAGATGAGCCAATATCCTCTGAAACATTTGTTGCATCAACGTGAGAATCAGTTTCTTTTGATGAACCGTGGATATCATCGGGTTTTGTAACATATTTATAGATGGATCCAGATATGCTCTGAACTGCATCTATTTTAGCCTGTTTGGTCTTTCTCTTTTTGTTTAAATAAAAAGTGTTGTGTAACAGGGTTTAGAATATGTGTCACAACAACACATAAATACCTTTTAAGACCTAGCTCGATTACCCACAATTCCTATAGACCGATTTTGAATAGAGTCCAAGAGTGCCAAGATGGAAACAGAAGCAGCACCCCAAACTTGACAGCAGTACTCCATACAGGGACGAATATGGGACTTATAAACATGGAGCAATTGGTATGGAGTGAAAACTTTTTTGCATCTATTTAGGAGGCCGAATTTTTAGGAGGCCATTACATGCTCTATTTAGGAGGCCATTACATGCTCGTTCCGAAGAAAATCATTTGAAACTGTGACACCCAATAAACGAATGTTTTTACATTCACCTATTGGTTCATGGAACCTACTTTTTCTTTAAGAAGTATGAACTCCTCGTGGCATATTTATTTTTTGGGATATTTGCTAAACGAAATCTAAAAAAATATTTTTAATTATAGTAGGTATCAGCAAAGCATTAATTCTAAATATATTTGTAGGATACATATATGTCTAGTTCATAATAAGTACACTGTGTTAACGACTAAATACACCGCCAAGAAAATTAATTTATTTAAATTTCCTTGTAACAACTTATATTAAATAATATTTGATAAAATGGAATATACAAATCATATGCCTAATATCATAAGGAACTATTTAAAAAAATATAGGTATAAAATCCTAAAAGATATTTTATATAAAGAATTGAGACCAAAATTAAATATCCAATTAGAATCATGCTCAATAATTGACAAAATTTAATGTGATTTCTGTGAAAAATTTTACATCGAGAAAACCGGAAAATGTTTTAAAGACTGATTTAAGGAATACCTTCCTAAGAAGAAAAATAAACAAAATTTAAAGTCTATATTTGCAAACCATTTACATAGTTAATAACAATAGCTACACCACTTTTAAAAAAAAATTGGAAGCTTTACATTTATGTAGCCAGAGATCTCTAAAAGAATCACTTGATGAGTTTGAAGTTTACAAGGGATTTAAAACCCAACAAAATGTAATTTTAAATGATAAACTTTAATTTAATTCAAATATATAAATATATAAAACTGACAACAAACACTATGAGTATGTATCTACATATAAAAATTTGCAAAACTATAGTAATTGCATAACTGTCATTTTCTTCCACAGTAATTATTTTTGTGTCCATTGAAAAACGATCTATTCCAATTTATTCCTTGAGTTTCAAAATAAAGTGAAAAAAATATTTTGAGATCATTTAAAAACACGGTGAGTTGATTGTTTATTAGTTTCCTAAGATGTTTGCAATTAGTTTGCTTGAAATGTAAAATATATATTAGATAGTAAAGTTAAGCTGATATTTTAGAAATAATTTTGGAATAGAGACATTGCAACTCAACTGTGCCACTCTATCGACAAAGGGTGCCACATTATCGACGTAAACCACTTTTCCTATACATTATTCAGCATATGTGTTTTCAGACCTGGTCGTTAAATAATCATTCTTGCATACTAAATAATATACCGTAAAAAAAGTCAATATGGTATCAATAGGAATATTCAAAGCTTTTGTATAAATATATATATATATATATATATATATATATATATATATATATATATATATATATATATATATATATATATATATATATATATATATATATATATATATATATATAAATATATATATATATATATATATATATATATATATATATATATATATATATATATATATATATATATATATATATATATATATATATATATATATATATATATATATATATATATATATATATATATATATATATATATATATGTATATATATATATATATATATATATATATATATATATATATATATATATATATATATATATATATATATCAACGAATTGTTGAAAATCACCAGTAACCCAATAAATAGTTTTGCAGATGATAGTACTCTGCACAAGTCGTTCGAGCCCCTTCCTTCAAAAGGTAAAATGCACGAACGAATTAATCCTGCCCGGAGAGACGCTGCCATAAACGTGAACAAAGACCTGAATAAAGTCGCCGACTGGGGTGACCAAAACCTTGTCAATTTCAACTCCACCAAAACACAGCTGTTGATTGTTTCCAGATTAAAGACCGAGTTCCCCAAAGATATTTTATTTAGTATGTGTGATGAACCAATAGGTGAATGTAAAAACATTCGTTTATTGGGTGTCACAGTTTCAAATGACCTACTCTGGAACGATCATGTAATGGCGATGGCAAAAAGCGCGTCTAAAAAACTCGGCCTCCTAAATAGATGCAAAAAATTTTTCACTCCATACCAAATGCTCCATGTTTATAAGTCCTATATTCGTCCCTGTATGGAGTACTGCTGTCAAGTTTGGGGTGCTGCCTCTGTTTCCATCTTGGCCCTCTTGGACTCTGTTCAAAAACGAGCTATACGAATTGTAGGTGATCGAACTTTGACATCAAAACTTGATTCCCTACAACATCGTCGCACTGTTGCTGACCTCGTTGTTTTTTACAAATATCGTCATCAGCAGTACTCAGATGAAATCAGCGGCATCATGCCTCAAACTTATTTTTACCTCCGTTCCACTCGGCAATCGGCTGCCGCAACCAGTGAAACGGAAAAGATCCCGCGCTGTCATACTGGCAGATCACAGAGAGACTTCTTTGTCCGAACTGCGTACAAATGGAATAGTTTGCCGGAACACTTAGTCTCAGGTGGTTTCAACCCACAGATGTTTAAAAAAAGCGTTAATCTACACCTTAGAACGCCAGTTGTTGTGGGACCCAGGTCTAGACCTGGGTCTTAAAAGGTATTTATGTGTTGTTGTGACACATATTCTAAGCCCTATTACACAACACATTTTATTAAAAAAAAAAAATATATATATAAAAATATATATATATATATATATATATATATATATATATATATATATATATATATATATATATATATATATATATATATAAATATATATATATATATATATATATATATATATATATATATATATATATATATATATATATATATATATATATATATATATATATATCTTATATATATAAAAATCACATGTCACGATGTTTGTCCGCGATAAACTCCGCAACAACGTAACCAATCTTAATAAAATTGTGTTCAGTGTGTGTATAATGGTCCAACTTGAGAGATAGGATAGTTTTTACTTTGATTGAACGCCTAAATATTTTTTAATTGCGAATTAAATGTTAAATATG
>CAVNZG010000791.1:0-15989 GCA_963693315.1 Diogma glabrata
TATCACAAAGGTCTTGGACGATGTCATCACGTCAGCAAACGCCAGCCATCACTCAGACAACGTCTTCCTCTTCAACGACTAGCTGGTTGTTGTGGGGACACTTTTTTATCATTCTATCTAATTGAGCTCTTTCTAAATGACCAAATCATCTAATCCGGTTAGTTTTAATGAATCTGATTACATCGCAGCGTTCAATTTTGGATTTTAAGATTATTTTCTTTGTTTCTTTTTGGTTATTAAAAATTTAGCTTTGTGTTTTGTTCGTATATACATAATAATACAAAAAAAATAATGACGCCGGTTATTCTCAGAATTTCTCAAGTTTTTTGTAAAGAAATTGACCTCGATTCGAGATATTATAGCAGAATTGTATTTAACGATTTCTTTTGCAGAACGAAATATAGTTCAAATTAGACTGTGAAAGTGAAAACAGTTCAAATTGAAATTGTATTAAGGGGAATTAATTGTAAACAAAACGATGTGTCGTGAATATAAAATCGTGTAAATAGAAGTAATGTGATTTTTCAATTGTGAATATGGTTTTAAGTGTTATTTAATAGAAATATTTTTTTTTGTATTATTTTGAACGCTGCGTTTATACTGGAAATTTTGTACAAGAAACCGTTAGAGTTTTTTAAGCAATTGAATATTCTTGTTGGCAGAATTGTTTTCTTGTTATTGGTAAACAGTAGCGGTGTTAAATACTAGATCAAACCGCAATCAAATCAAATGATGCGCATTTTTTCTTCATTTTTTAATAATACAATTTCAACGAACAAAATCAGAAATGAAAAAAATTCAATATTTGACTTACAAATTGTTGCGATCCTAAATTTTCGATTTACATATGTACAACATTTCAAAGAAAAAGGGTTAAAACTCAAAACATGAAATAAAATATATCCAAATTAATTTCATCATAGTTTTTTGAACTTTCTTTTTAAATTAAAATTAGTTTATGTTAGACTGCGACGATGTTAAGTTAAATTAATTTAGAATGCGATAGTTTAAGTGGAGTTTTAAATTCATTGAATTGTAAACGAAACGCTGTATCGTGCATATGAAACAGTGTAAATAGAAGAAGTTTTTTTTTTAAATTAGTTTTTGTAAATAAAGTTTTATTTAACTGATATTCAATATAAGTATATATTTTGTGTGTTATTTTGGACGTTGTGTACTGGTGGAAACCTCTACAGTAAACCGTTGGAGTTTCAGAAGCTATAAAAGACAGTTACATAAAATTTAAAAGGTCGCTTGCAGCGGAATAGAGAAAGCCTTCACGACTTTTCTTCGACAGTGGAACGACTTGTTCATTTGGCACACTCCAATACTCCACTGTATTTATGGATTAAATGAAGATCGAGGTCTTCAGATTAACAGTAATGGTTATACCAAGCAAATTTCTACGAACAGTCGCAATGCTATAAGAGATGGCACAAAGGATTTGTATTACATCTGGTGGTTGCAGAAAAAGAAATGTATATGGGAACATCAAAGAAGTATTGGCACACAGAGGTATATGCGACATCAGATGCTGGGTATGTGATGAAGAGGGTCAAATGGCACGGGAATGCAGGAAAAATAAAGAAGCAGGGATATCGTCGTCTTCTGTGAAGAATAGATGAGTCGAAGAAATACAGCACGTAGGGTTTAAGAGCAACAGTATGAAACTCCTGTGTTGGATATGTAGGAAATCGGGCCATATCTCACAGGACTGCTGGAACAAGAAACATGACAGATCTTCATCTCCTATTCAACGGAAGTCCGTTGCACATGAAACTGTGCTGCCAACAAGTAAGAAGAATGTTACTTACATCCCATTTTCAAGAATAGCAGTAAATGATGAAAGTTTGGGTATATCGAAGGACAAATCGAAGGTAAATGTTGCTTGATGACACTGGATCAGTTCGAATATTCTTTCGCAAAGGTTTGATTGGCGGCGTTTTGGAATCATCAGATTGATTAAAATTCCAAACAGTAACCAGAGAATGTGCTGCAGTAATAGGTAAAAGGATCACTGAAATAAAAATGGGGAATAACTGCTATCAACAGAAAGGGCTAGGGGCAAACATTAAGGATGAAGTAATTTTGGAGATGGACTTTATGAAGACGAACGAATTCGTCTTCGATTTTGAACGTGGGATCCTAAAAGATAATAAGGTTGAAATTCCACTGCTGCTGAATAACGCAGGGTCAACAGTTATTCGCAACGAAGAGAAAATATGCAGAGCAGAGGAAACTCCAGAACCATCATCCAAACAGATGAGGGAAAGAGACGTCAACCGACGTAGACGTTTAAACAAAGCTAAAAAGGAAACAAGTTCGGGTGCATTACGAAGTGAGTAACTTAAATTAAATGGCTCAAAGGGCTTTAATATGGAACAAATCGCAACCGGAAACTCGACAAATAAAAGTGGTTCAGACATGCAGAAAAGTGCAACAGTCAAATAGAAAACAAAAGGTGCACGTAAAATGGAATGATAATCGAGATTCAAGAAGGTGGACCTATACATAACAAAGTGATGACCAGGACTTAAAAAATAACAGGAGGTAATTTTAAACAGCGTGAACGAGAAATATTAAAAAGAAAAACAAATTTTGAGTTAAAAAATTGGAGGAGAGATTAAGAGTTTGTTTAAGACGAAGAGGCTTAGGTGGAAGGTAATGTTACGATTCTAATAAACGCAATCAAATACAAAACATATTTGTATTCAACCTAAATTTTCGATATACAAATTTTCAATATTTGAAAAATAATTTGAACGTCATATTTTTTCTAAGAAAAAGGGTTAAAACTCAAAACATGAGTGTTGATATTTTATATATATCCATGATATTTTATATATATCCAAATCATAGTTTCTCAAACTTTCCTTTTAAAGAATAGATTATCCTATCCTATCCTAATATGCGAGAAATTATGCAGAATTATATATAAGAAATTCCTATAGAAAAATTAAAATTAGTTTATATTAGACTGCGACGACGATGACCGATGTTTAATTTATTTAGAATGCGATAGTTTAAGTGGAATGTTAAATTCAACTAATTGTAAACAAAACGCTGTATCGTGCATATAAAACCATGTAAATAGAAAGAGTTATTTTTTTAAATTAGTTTTTGTAAATAAAGTTTTGATATTTAATAGAAGTATTTTATGTATTATTTTGGACGCTGTGTACTGAAAACTTCTACAATAAACCGTTGGAGTTTCAGAAGCTATTGGAATATTCTTGATAGAAATATTTTTCGCTGAATTGTTGTTGTTGTGAAACAATAAAGTTGTGAAATACTTTATAAAACCAGGTGTTTTTGGTGTTACTAATTAGTAATCGAACACAGAAGGAGATTTGGGAATTATGTTTATCGATGTAAGGTGAAAAACGTATCAAAATGATAAAAAATATTATAATTTTTCATAATTTTCTTAATATTATAAACAAATAAATTTAAATATCAATATACCGAATGAAACAAGGCAAACAAAAAATATTATTAATATATAATAATTTTTTTAAATCACTAAAATGAATTATTCAAAGTGCCCGTTTGTTTTTTGTGTTTGTTTTCGTTACCTTCACAAAAAAACTTCTTTCGCACATAAGTTTAGATGAAAATAATTTAAAATTGATCAGTTTGATATTATGAACGTATTATTTCAGCAAAAGATTAATGAAACCAACTATTTTAGAAAATGTTAAAAATCTTTTTCAGTTTTTACATTCTTTCATTCTATAATCTTTTGTGTATTGTTATTATCATTAAATAAATTTCATTTCGCTTCGTTTCTAATTATTCGCATACGTAAAACGCTGGCATCTGTGTGCATATACGACATTTGCACAATTTTGTTACATGCAGAATTAATGCACATTTCGTGCATTTTTTTTCAAAATTGTTTTATATGTTGTCCTTTATGATTCCTTGCCCAGTTACATTTTGAACATTGTGATCAGTTTGGCAATGGCAATGGAAAAATCTGCAGTGCAAGAATAACATGCAGTGAACAGTAGAAATAGACGTAGAACATTTTATGCTGATGAAACCGGAGAAGATTGAGTCATACACCACGTAACAAATTCCATGTTGGTACGTACCTCGTCATCGTAGACCGCTTGTTCAATGAGATCGGCAAACATCGGAAAGCTTATCATCTAAGTTGCTGAAAAAATCTCATTTTTATGAATAAAGGAAATCACAACTGCTGCGAGATTACTTATTTCAAAGTACTCCAAAAACTTTAATAAATCATTAATTGACGAATGTGTGCATTTCAAAAATTACATAGAAGTACTAAATGAGGATGTTCGAAGAACCCTTTAAAAATAAATAAAATGATAAGAGAGAAGGATCTCGCATAAATTTTTCATTACGTGGATATTGCTTTACGCATATTCTTTTGTACACCATGCACCAACTGCTCAGCAGAAAGATCATTTGCGGCGCTCAAACGCTGGCAACAGGAATGAATAAGAAAAGTAAATATTAGAATGTAGTGAAGTGATAGCTAGCGGAATAGTCAAATGACAAAGTATTTTTTAAGCAAAAACCGCATTGAACGCTAATGAAGAAATGAATAAGAATTGAAATTTTTTTGCAATATTTAGTGATATTGAAAATCTAATGCTGTGTGCCTCACACTAGTATTTTTTGCTAAATCACTGACTTTTCTAAATTAATTGCTAGTGCACATATGTTATTCATAGATGTCACTCGTATCAAACGTACAACCTGTGCCTGACCTCATATTTAAATTAGAATCTTTTTAAATGTCAACATTTGAAAACATTGTCATAATGGAGGATGATAATGAAATTGTATTTGGGAGCTTGTTTTTCTAAAATACTTACATCATACCGAATATTTTCTTTTGTATAAATTTGAATTATTTTGCATTTTTTTAAAATAACTGTTTTTAAATATATTGACGTTTCAATGAATTGACAAACAACTAAATTGAAAAACATGCTGACGAGGAGACTTTTCGTCCGCGGCCTGGTGGTCAATAGCTCAACTTGGGTATGAAATGAAAAGTCACTGATTTAGCTCAAAAAGTTGGTGTGAGGCACATAGCATAAGAGTTGAAGTATTTAATACTTTCCGAAGTGTGAGAAAAATATTATATATTTTCAACAAAACATCAATACACTTTTATACTTTCACCAGAAGTTGAACCCGATATGTTTGAGTTTTCTTTAGAATATTTAGGTATTTGCTTATATCGACACGATTTTAGTTTATTTTCGTTGTTTCTTATAAATTTCAATTTCATTGTTTATGAGCGTGTTGAATGTAGCCAGCTCAAACCCTCATTACTTATACATATTTTATTTTCGTAGACTGGGTTGCAAAACTAACCTCATTGTCATATATTTATGATAAAGTACTTTTATAATTTACGAAATACACATATATATTGAATAGAAACCTGTTGATTATTAAAATGTCTAAACTATCTGTATTTGTATTTAAAAAAATCAATTATGACTAATATAAAACACTAGAAGGTTTAAGTACTTTTGACAAAACATATTTAGGGGAACATATATGAATATTAAAAAAAATTATAAAAGTTTTTTACGAAAATAGTGTTAAACTTACATTGATGGATCAACTTCACCTTCAGCTTCTGGATCTACTCTTGGTCTTATTTGATATTTTGTTGGTGGTGGTCTTTGGTTTGTATTTGAATCGTAATCCATATATTCTTCACCACCCCCATCATAACCACCAGCCCCATTATATTCATTATTACCAAACTTTTGCATTTTAACTTTCTTTACCGTTTTTCACTTTCTATCAAAAACTTTTTTCTTCACTTAGAAAAGTTTGGATTATGATTTAACTTTTAAAACATCATTTTCTTAATTTTTAACAACTAAAAGCTAAAACAGAGAAAGAAGAAATAATTAATTTAATTTTAAAATATGAATTTTTTGCAATGGAGAATAATGATTATTTTTTGCAATAAAAAACAAGGTCAAGAAAAATAATTTAGATATTTTTATTGTCTTCATCCCCAAATAAAAGACATAAAATTAAATTAAAATATTTTTCTTTTATACAAAAGTATGCTATTAATAAATTTCTAAATTTAAGTCACTAATTTTTTTTTAACTTTAATAAAAGAAAAACATTTTATTCTATCAATATTTTGTTATCTTTCAAAAATTTGTTTATCAGTAAATTATGTTTATTTTAAATAGCAAATTATTTTATAAAAAATTATTTAATTTACCGTAAGGTTTATGTAAGAATTTTACCAATTTTAATTTTTAATGCTGGAAATCGATTTTTCTAAATGATGATTTTCCAACCAAAGGAAAATTATTAAGTATGTAAAATAAAATTGTAGAGGAAATAGGGGCTACATGCGCGGTAATGCTGTTATATATTTCGAAGTTTCAATTTGAGCTTTGGAAAGGGTTTGTGTATTGGGTTTGAAGAAATTTAAGCTTTTTGAAATTAAATTGATCGAACATCTCAAAAATTATAATTTTTATTTCTGTACCTTTGCTTTGAATATATGTTTAGTGGATTCATAACTAACATTCTGTAAGAATTTCAAAAACACATTATTTTTAGTTTTGGTTATTTTAGGCTATGTAGCAGTAGCCATCATCAAAACACACCGTTATACTTAGACCAAAATAGGTTCGTTGTGATACCACAGGATCTTTTTCCTTCCTTTACTCAAACAATTTGGAGCTTCTAATGTAGCTAAATATTTGCCTGATTTTACAATTACTTAGGTCGGTGAGAGTTTGGTGCAAAAGTGTGAATTCCAAAATGAATTTGTTGTACAAAATAGATGGAACATGGTTTCCTCCTTCTCCTCATCCTTACAGCTTCTGCAGAAGACATTGACGGGAAGACCAAGTCATTTTGCCGGCTCTCCAAGGATCCAGTGATGAGTGATGACTCTTACTAAAGAACCAATATTTATGGTTACTAACGGATATCAGCTCTTTGGAGCGATGCAGGTTTAACTTGAGCCAAATTTACCTCCTTATTTTGCAGGTGCTGGTATTTGACGACCGGTTATCGGTTATGCAGGTAGCCATATCATAAGTTATTTGTTTTAGAGAGTAAAAAATAAATTTTTAAATCCATAATATTATTTTTTAATTTAAATACCGTTTTAATTTTAAACTAAAATATTGAAACATTTTTTGGATTTTGTTTTAAAAATTGTTTTTTCAAATCAAAATTTTCCAATTTTCAATTTAATTATAATTTTTTTAGGATCAAAAGTGGATTTTTAAAAAATAAAATTAGAATTAAAAATTAAAAATTTTGTTTTTCATTTAGATGTTTTTTAAATTCAAATCTTTTTTAAATGACTTTGGAATCAAAAATCAAAAATCTTTAAAAATAGAAATAATTCCTTTTGGCGAAAAATTATGTCGCATTTTTTTTGATTCTACGGTTATTTTTTTTAAAGTTAGTGCGATTTTTTCTTTCTGTGTACTGTGGTCTTTCTGTGGTCATCCTTCTCGAAGAGAATTTGGAACTGGCTTTTTTATTGGTGCACGCATACAAGAAGCCGTGATGAAATTCATCCCGGTCAGTGAGAGGATCTGCTACCTACGTGTACGCGGTACATATAACAATATTTCTCTTATCGCCGTGCATTCACCAACTGAAGCTAAGACCGTCGACGAGAAGGATAATTTCTACATAGCTCTGGAAGAGGTTATGAAATAAACACTAACACGCGACTTCATTATGGTTTTTGGTGACTTTAACGGACAGGTTGGAAGAGATATCTCTTATGGAAATGTGGTGGGTCCCAACAGCTTGCATTTGAATTCGAATGATAATGGTGAGAGAATAACTGAGTTTGCATTATCAAATAATTTGAGAATTGCCAGTACGTTCTTTCCGCATCGATTGATTCATAAGCAGACTTGGGTCTCACCGAATGGAAACACTCGAAATCAAATTGATCACGTTCTAGTAACAGCACGTTTCTTTTCAAGCGTTCTGAATGTGCGATCCTTTAGAGGTGCATACATTGGAAGTGACCACTTCCTTGTATGTGCAACGATAAGGTTCCACTTCCCAAATCCAGGCATTTCAAAATTCAATCAACGGAAACGTTTTAACATCTCATCATTAAAGAATGCTGAAACAGTAGAGAGATATCAAATCCATATTGCCGAAACATTGGAAAAATCAGAAACCATTAATGAAGACGTCGATAAGTCGTGGTATTTGCTCAAAGATGCTGTTTTAAGCGCTCCTGAAGGAATACTTGGACGACCACAGAACCACTCCCAGAAGCCATGAATGGATCAAGCATGCCTTGACGCTATTTAATACAAAACAGATTGCTACCTGGAGTGTCTACAAGGACGCACCACCAGGTCCACGAAGGAGAACTATAAACTGGCAAGACAAGCCGTTACAAAGCTATGTAGACGAACGAAGAGAAAATGTTGGAAGAGACAGTGTGACGAGATTGAAATCGTCAATAAGGAACATCAATCGCGTAACTTCTTTCAACAGGTTAAAACCTTAAAGAAGGGCCCTCAAACTAGATCGACTGCTATTCAAAACGAAGATGGGGAGCTACAAGTAGACCTTAAAAATATTTTAGATACCTGGGCCGCTTATTTTGAGAATCTTCTCAACTTAAGTGACCAGCAACTTGTCGGGCGACGAGCAAAGCTTATTCGTGCGTCAACGGTACATGTAGACGAACCAACGAGGAATTCGACGCAGCGGTGTCAAAATTAAAACGCAATAAAGCACCTGGTATCGACGATATAACATCCGAAATGATTGTACATGGTGGCGAAACTCTATCCTTAAGATTGTTTGAGCTTGTTCAAATGATTTGTTCAAAGCTTGTTCAAGCTTGTTCAGAGCTTGTTCAGAGCTTGTTCAAATGACACAGCTATGCTGATACCAATCCATAAAAAAGCCAATCGCCTACAATGTGCAAACTACAGAGGAATCGCTCTTCTTTGAACAGCATATAAGATCTTTTCCTACATTTTGCTATCCAAAATCAATCCCTTTGCTGAACAGCTGTTTGGAGAATATCAGTGTGGTTTCCGGCGGGGCCGAGGTACTACCGATGCACTTTTTTCGATAAGGATGATTTTGGAAAAGTGCCGAGAGTTCAACAAACCTGTGCACCAACTCTTCATTGTTTCAGGCAGACCTACGACTCTCTCGAACGAGAGACTCTATGGTCTGCTCTGGTGTCAATGAGAATTCCTGGTAAACTGGTATCACTATGTAAAGTGACAGTACAGAACTCTCAATGCTGTGTACGAGTAGAGAACGAAATATCAAAGTTTTTTAAAGTCGACTCCGGCTTAAGACAAGGTGATGCTATCTCTCTTATACTTTTTAATTTAGCCTTGGAATATGTGTGCCGTCAAAAGAAACTACCGACTAATAACAATATCTTGTCAATAAACTCAGTACAGATGATTGCTTACGCTGATGATGTTGTCATCCTCGGCCGAAGTGAAGCTGTTATGAGTGAGACTTTCAAGTCGCTTGAGAGTGGTGCTAGAAAAATTGGTCTGCAAATTAACTACAATAAAACCAAACATATGAATGTTTCAAGAGAGGCTGAGAAGAAAGATTTGATGTGCGGCGATGAACGAATTAAGGGAGTTGAATCTTTTAAATATTTGGGATCCATGCTTGACTCAAACAACAGCATACTTACAGTTATAAAAGCTCGAATCGCTGCAGGTAATCGAACTATCTACTCAATTAAACCTTTCCTTGGATCATCGTATGTATCAACTAAAACCAAGATCAAGTTATACAAGACATTGATTAGACCGGTTCTAATGTAAAGGTCACAAACGTGGAGCCTTACACAAAATGACGAATCGCATTTATCTGTATTTGAGCGTAAGATCCTACGCTACATTTTTGGTCCACTTAAGACAAACGATGGAAAGTATAGAGCCCGATATAACTTTGAGATCAGAGACCTTCTTGAGGGTCCTGATATAATAGGTTGTATCCGTTCTAATAGGATTGCTTGGTTTGGGCATGTTCTACGAGCCGATTCACAGTCTGTAATGATGTAATGATTAGAAAAATTTACGTTAGTACCCCAGGGAGTGGGCGACCGCGAGGTAGACCACGACTACAATGGGAAACTGGCGTAATAAACGACCTTAAAAAAATCGGCTGCCATGGTAATTATGTCGCTGTGGCGAATGGCCGTGGTGAATATTCAAAGCCTGGTTAGCCTGATTAGCCTGGCAACGCTCCTCTATGGAGCATGAACGCCTTAAAAAAAAAAACATATTCAAACATATTAAGCATACAATTTTATTTAATTTAAACTTATAATATCATTTCTCAAGCAGTATTTTCCATTAACAAGTTTACAAGTGTACTTGTAAAATAAGCATTAGGAAATTCTAAACTAATTTTTTTTGACTTGCTAAAGGATAAGGTTTAAGCCCTGAAATGATTTTAAAAAAAAGATGAACAAGATATAAATGTTTTCACACGGATATTTGTAGCCAGCCGTCTATATATAAATAAAATTGTGGATCAATCGTTTTGATATCTCCAACATATATTATCATCGGTTGAATACTATTCTGGTTTTTACACGCAATATTGTGCGCTGAATCAAGTTTTTCTTGCAACTCTGTTAGGGTGTTAAGATGAATCACCAGAGACTCTTCTGATTCTTTAATTGTAATTTTTCCTGTTTTTTCTTTTTGGTATTTTTTAATACCTCGAGTCTGGCTACTGGACACTGGTGGTAGTAGATACGGAAGAATCTTAAATATTGTAAATAGAATATCTGAAACAAGAGAATAACAATAATTAAGATTTTGAAGATCGAAGAACTTCGAAGAATCGAAACCTTCCAAAAATGAAGCATATTACAAAACTTGTATAGTACTTACCATTAGGGTCGGGAAAAACTATCGATATATCGATAAATATCGATAATTATCGGTATATCGAATATCGATATCGGATTATAATATATCGAAAAATCGATAATATCGATATATCGATAATATCGACAATATCGATATATCGATATATCGATAATATCGATAATATCGATAATATCGACATTATCGATATATCGATGTTATCGATATATCGATATTATCGATAATATCGATATATCGATAACATCGATACATCGATATATCGATAATATCGATACATCGATATATCGATATTATCGATACATCGATATATCGATATTATCGATAAATCTATACTATCGATATGAACCGTTTTTTTAAAGTGGTTTAAGTCCATTTTTCCATATATTAATGCGTTTGCATTAATATAAAAATATAGGCAAATGTAACTAAAATTTTGTGATATTTTTCACACTTTAAACCTATTTTATTTTATTATGTAATATTCCTGTTTAATGCCTTTATTATGTAATAATCCTGTTTAAGGATTTGCGTTTGCATTAATATAAAAATATAGGCAAATGTAACTAAAATTTTGTGATATTTTTCACACTTTAAACCTATTTTATTTTATTATGTAATAATCCTGTTTAATGCCGGAAAAAAATATCGATATTTATATCAATAATTATTATCGATCGAATAGATATTATCGAGATATATCGATAAATCGATATTATCGATAAATATCGATAAATATCAATAAACATCGATATATCGATATCACCGATATATCGATATTTATCGATGTATCGATATTTATCGATATATCGGTTTTATCGAAATTTTTTTGATATCGATATTATCTATAATTTTTTAAATATCGCCCAGCCCTACTTACCATTAGGCGAAAAATCCTTCAAAAAAATTGAAATTGATTCAATAATAAAAGCGAATATTTTCTTAAAACAGTTCTTTTAATTATTTGTCACTATTTTTGTTACTTTTTAAAATTTTTAACAATTTTCTTTATATGTTACAACACTAATTATATGTAAAAAAACTATACCACATTCACTTGTATTAATCGTTAAATTGAGGATGGTTACGACAAAACATGACAAAATTTGACGATATGTGAAGAAATATATTGCGGGACAAAAATTATGATTTTGGTTTTCATTTTAAAGTTTTAAACATTGAAACCAAAAAACAGTTTTAGTTCTAAAAGTACAAATTTTTATTACAACAAAAAATGATTTTGATTTAAAAATATTGTTTGTTAAATCAAAAGAAACATATCTATTTTAAAAGCTTTAATTTTAAAACATAGTTTTTTTGATTTATTTACCGTTTTATTTAAATTTTAAAGGTTTTTTCAAAAATTTAACCATTAGAGTTAAAAAAAATATTTAAAAATCATTTTCATAAGAACAAAAAACTAATGTTTTTTAATTTAACATGGTTTTCATTTAATGTAAAAATTTTTTTTTTTAAATTAATAATTATTATTTCTTTCTGTGTATGAAAATAAAAAACACGCACAAGCCTGAGATTACAAATTCAATTTATCTTGCAGAAGTTTTACATATATACATTTTCCAGTCCATCGATTCACACTACCATTCACTACGAAATACGAATCGAAATTTTCTGAAAATCAAAAATAAGCATTGTTGAAGGGTTTAGTTTAAAGCTCAACCGCCATGTCAAGGCATCACTTCGTTCGGGTGAGAACCGCACCCACACACATACACAAACTCACACGCATAATCACAATCCCACAAAAGGAAAAATTATAGAAAATTTGTTTGGTGCGGCAGAAGCAATACCTTCTGAACAATACAGTGCTGAAAAATAGCTTCTTTTAGGAAATCAAGGATTGAAACTCTATATTGGAAAAAACTCTGTTGTCATTAGACAAAAGCACCTTGATATGAAAAATAAAAATTGGATTTATTTAGTATATAAATATCATTGCTAAATGTTTAATTTTCTGTTTTTAACATAGTATTGCCTACAATGCATTACGAATAATGTCATTGTAGGCAATACAACATCAAACAGAGAAAATCAAACCTATTCGCAATAATGCAAATATTCTAAAGAATACGTGTAGTATAGAGGACCTACATGATAACGATTGCCATTGAACAATTCAATTTGGTGCTCGTCATACAATTCATTGAATAAATTCAAATCACATGCACACTCGTAAACCGCTTCAAACGCAACTAAAATTAAAATAAAAAAAAAATAAAAGTAATATTATTACCAAAAAGAATATAACAAATCAAAATAAGAGAAAATAAAGTTATTCAAGTACTCAGAAAATAAGCTAATGTAGCTCCAGATCGTCCAAAAGTACCCAGTACTTTTTTTATCGCCTCCATTTCCCGTTGACGCACAACCAATTCCGCATAACGACCCATTGGGTAGCGAAAATACGAAATTCTACGTCCACGCCGTGCTCCCTGGGTAACGCTAACAGAATTAGGTTGGTGTAGTTGAGAGGGACAGAGTAAATACTGCTTAGACTTAATGATTCTGCACCATGGCGAGTCATTGGCGCCATAAAACCAGTGCAACTCAAGCGTCTGTTCTCCATGTTAGGGGCGGCTTGGAGCGGGCGTCTATCTTGGATCAAGCGGCTCGCTATATAAATGTGTAGAAAGCGTCTGTTCTCCATGTTAGGGGCGGCTTGCAGCGGGCGTCTGTCTTGGATCAAGCGGCTCGCTATACAAACGTGTAAAAAGGTTCTACAAGTGTAACTGACGTTCGATCATACAGAGGTTGAATTCTCTAATAATGGAATTGGTAATTTGAAAACATTATGCAAAGTTCGCCCCCTATCAAAAGAATTGATGCAATACCACTGAAGGCAGTCACAATACACGAAAGATTAAATGAATTAAATTTATGAATGATTGCCGTTTGAACAAAAGTTTTGCCACAACCTGCATGAGCTGTCAAGAAAAAAACATTACTTCCAGTATCATTGAATTGAGCTTCACGTAAAACAATATCAATCATATTACGTTGCTCATTATTTGCATTTTCATACACTCTATCGAAAACTGTAGCTTCTTCTTCAATATCAAAATGACCTACATGGCCAATCTGTAAGTGATATTGTGGAATCGGAAGACCAAGATCACCACATGAAGTATTATGTGTAAGAAAAATTTCATTAATTTCAATCAAGGCTCGATTAATTGACACATCTTCATCGTAATTTCGTAAAAAGTCTTCAATCATACTATTTTTAAATTCAATCCATAAAGCTAAAGCATTCGGAGGAACATTCAAACCACAGATAAATGCAAATAACTGACGAAACTGTTTTGATGATTGAATTTCTGAAGCTTCAAGTAAACATTCACGCCATTCATTATTCATTATCATTTGTTGCAATACCTCGAGCTTCACATGCTGCAACAAAAGTAGGGTACACAACACCTTCATACATACGTAGATCAGAAAAAGATTTTGGACCACGAACATGCAACAGAAGTAAACGCATATGAAACAATTCTATATCTTTTGGAGAAACCATATATAATCGAGCAACAACTTTATCAGCCCCACGTTGTCTTCTTTTCCACGATTTACTTTGATCATGCTAAACATAATGTAATGGTAATTCTGTATAAAAAAAACTCGTTGGCTAAATTATCAATGGAATTCGAATGGAAAAATGCTAACAATTTTGTTCTTGATACATTTGCGACTGCACCAGCCACATTACCATTCCTGATATAAACATTTTGTCTATTAGGCAAATGAAAATCAAGTCGAATAATTGTATGAGATTGAAAATGCATTGGAAATTTAAATATGCACCAAGCTGCTTCAGTCGAACCAACATACCGTCCATTCAAAAAATCTTGAATTTCATTTCCCACAATCGCATCATCATTATTCACTGCATTCTCTCCATTCACTCTCAATTCAACATTGGTAGAACCATACCCTTTAGTTTATATACATACTTGTAAACATATTTCACACTTTTAACAGTCGTCCCATATTTCCACGTTAATATGGACAATTGGAATTTTGCAAGAAGATAAGGATTATATGGAACAACATATCTATTATCAAGAGCCGACGATACAAAGGATAACCATTCACAGATTCTTTAGTATTTTCAGAAAAAGGTTTTGGACTACATTTACCATCTCTCATACAAACAGAACTTAGAGCACCACATGGTCCATGCAGCATATGACGTTTCACATATTCATGTAATTTAAGAAAAAGAATGGGATCAGGGATTTCAGTACATACAAATTTATCAATCATTTCATTTCCATCAATTCTATCTTCATCTGACAAATTTAACAAAATATGAGCATGCGATGCAAATAAAAAAAAAACAAAAAAATCTCAACGGCCAGTTCAAAAAATATAAATTTAATTTCTCTATAACTTTTTTATTTGTGATCCGATTTGTGTGAATCTTTAAAATCTAAGTTACACTAATATCAGTTAGCAGTGAAAATTTGAAATGAATCCATCCGCGAATAAAAAAGCCTTAGGTTGTACACAATTTTCGTTACCGTATTAATATATAAGATTATACGTAAATACCGTAAATTATATTGTATTATATGTAAATACCGTTAAGTGTGTCAAAAGAACGATTATCATTTATTCTTATCGTGAAAACGTGGACGGGTTGAAGGTAATGTTTGCATATCATCCATTAACGCGTAACGATTAGTTGATTGCGCTTTTTTCGTAAAGAAAAAACTATTTTCTTTTTACCAAGAAAAAACTATTATCGATAGGAAATGAAACTTAACATAATCACAGAGATGACATTGGGTTGTTTTTTGATGTTCCAAAAAAGGCGCATCAACTGATCTTTACATGGCAGTAGATGTTAAGAAGGAAATGAAACATTTTTTTGACTACATTTTTAAGTATGTAATTCTATTTTAAGAATTCCTAAATGGAATGATTTGTTATAAATGTTGGCAGAGAGACATGTGATATTTAAAGTATTCAATAAACTAAAAAACTTTTTAAAATTTCTTGTTTTTATACATAGTTTCATATTTATTTCTAAATTTGTTTGTATCAAGTTACAGAAATTAGTGATTAAAT
>CAVNZG010000792.1:0-32237 GCA_963693315.1 Diogma glabrata
GATAACCTGCTTAAGAGATATTCTCAACCTTATATTCTTTAACATTGACTGAAGCAAGCAAGGGTATCGTTGAAATAAGAGTTTCTCTGAAATTAATTATTTTCATATTTTATTACTGTAGACCAAAAAACAATAATAAACCCAAATTTTGAGAACCCTGGGATAACCTGCTTAAGAGATATTCTCAACCTTATATTCTTTAACATTGACTGAAGCAAGCAAGGGTATCGTTGAAATAAGAGTTTCTTTGAAATTAATTTTTTTCATATTTTATTATTGTAGACCAAAAAACAATAATAAACCCAAATTTTGAGAACCCTGGCATAACCTGCTTAAGAGATATTCTCAACCTTATATTCTTTAACATTGACTGAAGCAAGCAAGGGTATCGTTGAAATAAGAGTTTCTTTGAAATTAATTTTTTTCATATTTTATTACTGTAGACCAAAAAACAATAATAAACCCAAATTTTGAGAACCCTGGGATAACCTGCTTAAGAGATATTCTCAACCTTATATTCTTTAACATTGACTGAAGCAAGCAAGGGTATCGTTGAAATAAGAGTTTCTCTGAAATTAATTTTTTTCATATTTTATTACTGTAGACCAAAAAACAATAATAAACCCAAATTTTGAGAACCCTGGGATAACCTGCTTAAGAGATATTCTCAACCTTATATTCTTTAACATTGACTGAAGCAAGCAAGGGTATCGTTGAAATAAGAGTTTCTCTGAAATTAATTATTTTCATATTTTATTACTGTAGACCAAAAAACAATAATAAACCCAAATTTTGAGAACCCTGGGATAACCTGCTTAAGAGATATTCTCAACCTTATATTCTTTAACATTAACTGAAGCAAGCAAGGGTATCGTTGAAATAAGAGTTTCTCTGAAATTAATTTTTTTTCATATTTTATTACTGTAGACCAAAAAAACAATAATAAACCCAAATTTTGAGAACCCTGGGATAACCTGCTTAAGAGATATTCTCAACCCTATATTCTTTAACATTGACTGAAGCAAGCAAGGGTATCGTTGAAATAAGAGTTTCTTTGAAATTAATTTTTTTCATATTTTATTACTGTAGACCAAAAAAACAATAATAAACCCAAATTTTGAGAACCCTGGGATAACCTGCTTAAGAGATATTCTCAACCTTATATTCTTTAACATTGACTGAAGCAAGCAAGGGTATCGTTGAAATAAGAGTTTTCTCTGAAATTAATTATTTCCATATTTATTACTGTAGACCAAAAAACAATATAAACCCAAATTTTGAGAACCCTGGGATAACCTGCTTAAGAGATATTCTCAACCTTATATTCTTTAACATTGACTGAAGCAACCAAGGGTATCGTTGAAATAAGAGTTTCTTTGGAATTAATTTTTTTTCATATTTTATTACTGTAGACCAAAAAACAATAATAAACCCAAATTTTGAGAACCCTGGGATAACCTGCTTAAGAGATATTCTCAACCTTATATTCTTTAACATTGACTGAAGCAAGCAAGGGTATCGTTGAAATAAGAGTTTCTTTGAAATTAATTTTTTTCATATTTTATTACTGTAGACCAAAAAACAATAATAAACCCAAATTTTGAGAACCCTGGGATAACCTGCTTAAGAGATATTCTCAACCTTATATTCTTTAACATTGACTGAAGCAAGCAAGGGTATCGTTGAAATAAGAGTTTCTCTGAGATTAATTTTTTTCATATTTTTATTACTGTAGACCAAAAAACAATAATAAACCCAAATTTTGAGAACCCTGGGATAACCTGCTTAAGAGATATTCTCAACCTTATATTCTTTAACATTGACTGAAGCAAGCAAGGGTATCGTTGAAAAAAGAGTTTCTTTGAAATTAATTTTTTTCATATTTTATTACTGTAGACCAAAAAACAATAATAAACCCAAATTTTGAGAACCCTGGGATAACCTGCTTAAGAGATATTCTCAACCTTATATTCTTTAACATTGACTGAAGCAAGCAAGGGTATCGTTGAAATAAGAGTTTCTTTGAAATTAACTTTTTTTCATATTTTATTACTGTAGACCAAAAAACAATAATAAACCCAAATTTTGAGAACCCTGGGATAACCTGCTTAAGAGATATTCTCAACCTTATATTCTTTAACATTGACTGAAGCAAGCAAGGGTATCGTTGAAATAAGAGTTTCTTTGAAATTAAATTTTTTTCATATTTTATTACTGTAGACCAAAAAACAATAATAAACCCAAATTTTGAGAACCCTGGGGATAACCTGCTTAAGAGATATTCTCAACCCTTATATTCTTTAACATTGACTGAAGCAAGCAAGGGTATCGTTGAAATAAGAGTTTCTCTGAAATTAATTTTTTTCATATTTTATTACTGTAGACCAAAAAACAATAATAAACCCAAATTTTGAGAACCCTGGGATAACCTGCTTAAGAGATATTCTCAACCTTATATTCTTTAACATTGACTGAAGCAAGCAAGGGTATCGTTGAAATAAGAGTTTCTCTGAAATTAATTTTTTTCATATTTTATTACTGTAGACCAAAAAACAATAATAAACCCAAATTTTGAGAACCCTGGGATAACCTGCTTAAGAGATATTCTCAACCTTATATTCTTTAACATTGACTGAAGCAAGCAAGGGTATCGTTGAAATAAGAGTTTCTTTGAAATTAATTTTTTTTCATATTTTATTACTGTAGACCAAAAAACAATAATAAACCCAAATTTTGAGAACCCTGGGATAACCTGCTTAAGAGATATTCTCAACCTTATATTCTTTAACATTGACTGAAGCAAGCAAGGGTATCGTTGAAATAAGAGTTTCTCTGAAATTAATTTTTTTCATATTTTATTACTGTAGACCAAAAAACAATAATAACCCAAATTTTGAGAACCCTGGGATAACCTGCTTAAGAGATATTCTCAACCTTATATTCTTTAACATTGACTGAAGCAAGCAAGGGTATCGTTGAATAAGAGTTTCTCTGAAATTAATTTTTTTCATATTTTATTACTGTAGACCAAAAAACAATAATAAACCCAAATTTTGAGAACCCTGGGATAAACCTGCTTAAGAGATATTCTCAACCTTATATTCTTTAACATTGACTGAAGCAAGCAAGGGTATCGTTGAAATAAGAGTTTCTCTGAAATTAATTTTTTTCATATTTTATTACTGTAGACCAAAAAACAATAATAAACCCAAATTTTGAGAACCCTGGGATAACCTGCTTAAGAGATATTCTCAACCTTATATTCCTTTAACATTGACTGAAGCAAGCAAGGGTATCGTTGAAATAAGAGTTTCTTTGAAATTAATTTTTTTCATATTTTTATTACTGTAGACCAAAAAACAATAATAAACCCAAATTTTGAGAACCCTGGGATAAACCTGCTTAAGAGATATTCTCAACCTTATATTCTTTAACATTGACTGAAGCAAGCAAGGGTATCGTTGAAATAAGACTTTCTCTGAAATTAATTTTTTTCATATTTTATTACTGTAGACCAAAAAACAATAATAAACCCAAATTTTGAGAACCCTGGGATAACCTGCTTAAGAGATATTCTCAACCTTATATTCTTTAACATTGACTGAAGCAAGCAAGGGTATCGTTGAAATAAGAGTTTCTCTGAAATTAATTTTTTTCATATTTTATTACTGTAGACCAAAAAACAATAATAAACCCAAATTTTGAGAACCCTGGGATAACCTGCTTAAGAGATATTCTCAACCTTATATTCTTTAACATTGACTGAAGCAAGCAAGGGTATCGTTGAAATAAGAGTTTCTCTGAAATTAATTATTTTCATATTTTATTACTGTAGACCAAAAAACAATAATAAACCCAAATTTTGAGAACCCTGGGATAACCTGCTTAAGAGATATTCTCAACCTTATATTCTTTAACATTGACTGAAGCAAGCAAGGGTATCTTGAAATAAGAGTTTCTTTGAAATTAATTTTTTCATATTTTATTACTGTAGACCAAAAAACAATAATAAACCCAAATTTTGAGAACCCTGGGATAACCTGCTTAAGAGATATTCTCAACCTTATATTCTTTAACATTGACTGAAGCAAGCAAGGGTATCGTTGAAATAAGAGTTTCTCTGAAATTAATTTTTTTCATATTTTATTACTGTAGACCAAAAAACAATAATAAACCCAAATTTTGAGAACCCTGGGATAACCTGCTTAAGAGATATTCTCAACCTTATATTCTTTAACATTGACTGAAGCAAGCAAGGGTATCGTTGAAATAAGAGTTTCTTTGAAATTAATTTTTTTTCATATTTTATTACTGTAGACCAAAAAACAATAATAAACCCAAATTTTGAGAACCCTGGGATAACCTGCTTAAGAGATATTCTCAACCTTATATTCTTTAACATTGACTGAAGCAAGCAAGGGTATCGTTGAAATAAGAGTTTCTCTGAAATTAATTTTTTTCATATTTTATTACTGTAGACCAAAAAACAATAATAAACCCAAATTTTGAGAACCCTGGGATAACCTGCTTAAGAGATATTCTCAACCTTATATTCTTTAACATTGACTGAAGCAAGCAAGGGTATCGTTGAAATAAGAGTTTCTTTGAAATTAAATTTTTTCATATTTTATTACTGTAGACCAAAAAACAATAATAAACCCAAATTTTGAGAACCCTGGGATAACCTGCTTAAGAGATATTCTCAACCTTATATTCTTTAACATTGACTGAAGCAAGCAAGGGTATCGTTGAAATAAGAGTTTCTTTGAAATTAATTTTTTTCATATTTTATTACTGTAGACCAAAAAACAATAATAAACACAAATTTTGAGAACCCTGGGATAACCTGCTTAAGAGATATTCTCAACCTTATATTCTTTAACATTGACTGAAGCAAGCAAGGGTATCGTTGAAATAAGAGTTTCTCTGAAATTAATTATTTTCATATTTTTATTACTGTAGACTAAAAAACAATAATAAACCCAAATTTTGAGAACCCTGGGATAACCTGCTTAAGAGATATTCTCAACCTTATATTCTTTAACATTGACTGAAGCAAGCAAGGGTATCGTTGAAATAAGAGGTTTCTTTGAAATTAATTTTTTTCATATTTTATTACTGTAGACCAAAAAACAATAATAAACCCAAATTTTGAGAACCCTGGGATAACCTGCTTAAGAGATATTCTCAACCTTATATTCTTTAACATTGACTGAAGCAAGCAAGGGTATCGTTGAAATAAGAGTTTCTCTGAAATTAATTTTTTTCATATTTTATTACTGTAGACCAAAAAACAATAATAAACCCAAATTTTGAGAACCCTGGGATAACCCTGCTTAAGAGATATTCTCAACCTTATATTCTTTAACATGACTGAAGCAAGCAAGGGTATCGTTGAAATTAGAGTTTTCTTTGAAATTAAATTTTTTCATATTTTATTACTGTAGACCAAAAAACAATAATAAACCCAAATTTTGAGAACCCTGGGATAACCTGCTTAAGAGATATTCTCAACCTTATATTCTTTAACATTGACTGAAGCAAGCAAGGGTATCGTTGAAATAAGAGTTTCTCTGAAATTAATTTTTTTTATATTTTATTACTGTAGACCAAAAAACAATAATAAACCCAAATTTTGAGAACCCTGGGATAACCTGCTTAAGAGATATTCTCAACCTTATATTCTTTAACATTGACTGAAGCAAGCAAGGGTATCGTTGAAATAAGAGTTTCTCTGAAATTAATTTTTTTCATATTTTATTACTGTAGACCAAAAAACAATAATAAACCCAAATTTTGAGAACCCTGGGATAACCTGCTTAAGAGATATTCTCAACCTTATATTCTTTAACATTGACTGAAGCAAGCAAGGGTATCGTTGAAATAAGAGTTTCTTTGAAATTAATTTTTTTCATATTTTATTACTGTAGACCAAAAAACAATAATAAACCCAAAATTTTGAGAACCCTGGGATAACCTGCTTAAGAGATATTCTCAACCTTATATTCTTTAACATTGACTGAAGCAAGCAAGGGTATCGTTGAAATAAGAGTTTTCTCTGAAATTAATTATTTTCATATTTTATTACTGTAGACCAAAAAAACAATAATAAACCCAAATTTTGAGAACCCTGGGATAACCTGCTTAAGAGATATTCTCAACCTTATATTCTTTAACATTGACTGAAGCAAGCAAGGGTATCGTTGAAATAAGAGTTTCTTTGAAATTAATTTTTTTCATATTTTATTAATGTAGACCAAAAAAACAATAATAAACCCAAATTTTTGAGAACCCTGGCATAACCTGCTTAAGAGATATTCTCAACCTTATATTCTTTAACATTGACTGAAGCAAGCAAGGGTATCGTTGAAATAAGAGTTTCTTTGAAATTAATTTTTTTCATATTTTATTATTTTATTACTGTAGACCAAAAAACAATAATAAACCCAAATTTTGAGAACCCTGGGATAACCTGCTTAAGAGATATTCTCAACCTTATATTCTTTAACATTGACTGAAGCAAGCAAGGGTATCGTTGAAATAAGAGTTTCTCTGAAATTAATTTTTTTCATATTTTATTACTGTAGACCAAAAAACAATAATAAACCCAAATTTTGAGAACCCTGGGATAACCTGCTTAAGAGATATTCTCAACCTTATATTCTTTAACATTGACTGAAGCAAGCAAGGGTATCGTTGAAATAAGAGTTTCTCTGAAATTAATTATTTTCATATTTTATTACTGTAGACCAAAAAACAATAATAAACCCAAATTTTGAGAACCCTGGGATAACCTGCTTAAGAGATATTCTCAACCTTATATTCTTTAACATTGACTGAAGCAAGCAAGGGTATCGTTGAAATAAGAGTTTCTCTGAAATTAATTTTTTTCATATTTTATTACTGTAGACCAAAAAACAATAATAAACCCAAATTTTGAGAACCCTGGGATAACCTGCTTAAGAGATATTCTCAACCCTATATTCTTTAACATTGACTGAAGCAAGCAAGGGTATCGTTGAAATAAGAGTTTCTTTGAAATTAATTTTTTTCATATTTTATTACTGTAGACCAAAAAACAATAATAAACCCAAATTTTGAGAACCCTGGGATAACCTGCTTAAGAGATATTCTCAACCTTATATTCTTTAACATTGACTGAAGCAAGCAAGGGTATCGTTGAAATAAGAGTTTCTCTGAAATTAATTATTTCCATATTTTATTACTGTAGACCAAAAAACAATAATAAACCCAAATTTTGAGAACCCTGGGATAACCTGCTTAAGAGATATTCTCAACCTTATATTCTTTAACATTGACTGAAGCAAGCAAGGGTATCGTTGAAATAAGAGTTTCTTTGGAATTAATTTTTTTCATATTTTATTACTGTAGACCAAAAAACAATAATAAACCCAAATTTTGAGAACCCTGGGATAACCTGCTTAAGAGATATTCTCAACCTTATATTCTTTAACATTGACTGAAGCAAGCAAGGGTATCGTTGAAATAAGAGTTTCTTTGAAATTAATTTTTTTCATATTTTATTACTGTAGACCAAAAAACAATAATAAACCCAAATTTTGAGAACCCTGGGATAACCTGCTTAAGAGATATTCTCAACCTTATATTCTTTAACATTGACTGAAGCAAGCAAGGGTATCGTTGAAATAAGAGTTTCTCTGAGATTAATTTTTTTCATATTTTATTACTGTAGACCAAAAAACAATAATAAACCCAAATTTTGAGAACCCTGGGATAACCTGCTTAAGAGATATTCTCAACCTTATATTCTTTAACATTGACTGAAGCAAGCAAGGGTATCGTTGAAAAAAGAGTTTCTTTGAAATTAATTTTTTTCATATTTTATTACTGTAGACCAAAAAACAATAATAAACCCAAATTTTGAGAACCCTGGGATAACCTGCTTAAGAGATATTCTCAACCTTATATTCTTTAACATTGACTGAAGCAAGCAAGGGTATCGTTGAAATAAGAGTTTCTTTGAAATTAACTTTTTTCATATTTTATTACTGTAGACCAAAAAACAATAATAAACCCAAATTTTGAGAACCCTGGGATAACCTGCTTAAGAGATATTCTCAACCTTATATTCTTTAACATTGACTGAAGCAAGCAAGGGTATCGTTGAAATAAGAGTTTCTTTGAAATTAAATATTTTCATATTTTATTACTGTAGACCAAAAAACAATAATAAACCCAAATTTTGAGAACCCTGGGATAACCTGCTTAAGAGATATTCTCAACCTTATATTCTTTAACATTGACTGAAGCAAGCAAGGGTATCGTTGAAATAAGAGTTTCTCTGAAATTAATTTTTTTCATATTTTATTACTGTAGACCAAAAAACAATAATAAACCCAAATTTTGAGAACCCTGGGATAACCTGCTTAAGAGATATTCTCAACCTTATATTCTTTAACATTGACTGAAGCAAGCAAGGGTATCGTTGAAATAAGAGTTTCGCTGAAATTAATTTTTTTCATATTTTATTACTGTAGACCAAAAAACAATAATAAACCCAAATTTTGAGAACCCTGGGATAACCTGCTTAAGAGATATTCTCAACCTTATATTCTTTAACATTGACTGAAGCAAGCAAGGGTATCGTTGAAATAAGAGTTTCTCTGAAATTAATTTTTTTCATATTTTATTACTGTAGACCAAAAAACAATAATAAACCCAAATTTTGAGAACCCTGGGATAACCTGCTTAAGAGATATTCTCAACCTTATATTCTTTAACATTGACTGAAGCAAGCAAGGGTATCGTTGAAATAAGAGTTTCTCTGAAATTAATTTTTTTCACATTTTATTACTGTAGACCAAAACACAATAATAAACCCAAATTTTGAAAACCCTGGGATAACCTGCTTAAGAGATATTCTCAACCTTATATTCTTTAACATTGACTGAAGCAAGCAAGGGTATCGTTGAAATAAGAGTTTCTTTGAAATTAATTTTTTTCATATTTTATTACTGTAGACCAAAAAACAATAATAAACCCAAATTTTGAGAACCCTGGGATAACCTGCTTAAGAGATATTCTCAACCTTATATTCTTTAACATTGACTGAAGCAAGCAAGGGTATCGTTGAAATAAGAGTTTCTTTGAAATTAAATTTTTTCATATTTTATTACTGTAGACCAAAAAACAATAATAAACCCAAATTTTGAGAACCCTGGGATAACCTGCTTAAGAGATATTCTCAACCTTATATTCTTTAACATTGACTGAAGCAAGCAAGGGTATCGTTGAAATAAGAGTTTCTCTGAAATTAATTATTTTCATATTTTATTACTGTAGACCAAAAAACAATAATAAACCCAAATTTTGAGAACCCTGGGATAACCTGCTTAAGAGATATTCTCAACCTTATATTCTTTAACATTGACTGAAGCAAGCAAGGGTATCGTTGAAATAAGAGTTTCTCTGAAATTAATTTTTTTCATATTTTATTACTGTAGACCAAAAAACAATAATAAACCCAAATTTTGAGAACCCTGGGATAACCTGCTTAAGAGATATTCTCAACCTTATATTCTTTAACATTGACTGAAGCAAGCAAGGGTATCGTTGAAATAAGAGTTTCTTTGAAATTAATTTTTTTCATATTTTATTACTGTAGACCAAAAAACAATAATAAACCCAAATTTTGAGAACCCTGGGATAACCTGCTTAAGAGATATTCTCAACCTTATATTCTTTAACATTGACTGAAGCAAGCAAGGGTATCGTTGAAATAAGAGTTTCTCTGAAATTAATTTTTTTCATATTTTATTACTGTAGACCAAAAAACAATAATAAACCCAAATTTTGAGAACCCTGGGATAACCTGCTTAAGAGATATTCTCAACCTTATATTCTTTAACATTGACTGAAGCAAGCAAGGGTATCGTTGAAATAAGAGTTTCTCTGAAATTAATTATTTTCATATTTTATTACTGTAGACCAAAAAACAATAATAAACCCAAATTTTGAGAACCCTGGGATAACCTGCTTAAGAGATATTCTCAACCTTATATTCTTTAACATTGACTGAAGCAAGCAAGGGTATCGTTGAAATAAGAGTTTCTCTGAAATTAATTTTTTTCATATTTTATTACTGTAGACCAAAAAACAATAATAAACCCAAATTTTGAGAACCCTGGGATAACCTGCTTAAGAGATATTCTCAACCTTATATTCTTTAACATTGACTGAAGCAAGCAAGGGTATCGTTGAAATAAGAGTTTCTCTGAAATTAATTTTTTTCATATTTTATTACTGTAGACCAAAAAACAATAATAAACCCAAATTTTGAGAACCCTGGGATAACCTGCTTAAGAGATATTCTCAACCTTATATTCTTTAACATTGACTGAAGCAAGCAAGGGTATCGTTGAAATAAGAGTTTCTCTGAAATTAATTTTTTTCATATTTTATTACTGTAGACCAAAAAACAATAATAAACCCAAATTTTGAGAACCCTGGGATAACCTGCTTAAGAGATATTCTCAACCTTATATTCTTTAACATTGACTGAAGCAAGCAAGGGTATCGTTGAAATAAGAGTTTCTCTGAAATTAATTATTTTCATATTTTATTACTGTAGACCAAAAAACAATAATAAACCCAAATTTTGAGAACCCTGGGATAACCTGCTTAAGAGATATTCTCAACCTTATATTCTTTAACATTGACTGAAGCAAGCAAGGGTATCGTTGAAATAAGAGTTTCTTTGAAATTAATTTTTTTCATATTTTATTACTGTAGACCAAAAAACAATAATAAACCCAAATTTTGAGAACCCTGGGATAACCTGCGTAAGAGATATTCTCAACCTTATATTCTTTAACATTGACTGAAGCAAGCAAGGGTATCGTTGAAATAAGAGTTTCTCTGAAATTAATTTTTTTCATATTTTATTACTGTAGACCAAAAAACAATAATAAACCCAAATTTTGAGAACCCTGGGATAACCTGCTTAAGAGATATTCTCTACCTTATATTCTTTAACATTGACTGAAGCAAGCAAGGGTATCGTTGAAATAAGAGTTTCTTTGAAATTAATTTTTTTCATATTTTATTACTGTAGACCAAAAAACAATAATAAACCCAAATTTTGAGAACCCTGGGATAACCTGCTTAAGAGATATTCTCAACCTTATATTCTTTAACATTGACTGAAGCAAGCAAGGGTATCGTTGAAATAAGAGTTTCTCTGAAATTAATTTTTTTCATATTTTATTACTGTAGACCAAAAAACAATAATAAACCCAAATTTTGAGAACCCTGGGATAACCTGCTTAAGAGATATTCTCAACCTTATATTCTTTAACATTGACTGAAGCAAGCAAGGGTATCGTTGAAATAAGAGTTTCTTTGAAATTAAATTTTTTCATATTTTATTACTGTAGACCAAAAAACAATAATAAACCCAAATTTTGAGAACCCTGGGATAACCTGCTTAAGAGATATTCTCAACCTTATATTCTTTAACATTGACTGAAGCAAGCAAGGGTATCGTTGAAATAAGAGTTTCTTTGAAATTAATTTTTTTCATATTTTATTACTGTAGACCAAAAAACAATAATAAACACAAATTTTGAGAACCCTGGGATAACCTGCTTAAGAGATATTCTCAACCTTATATTCTTTAACATTGACTGAAGCAAGCAAGGGTATCGTTGAAATAAGAGTTTCTCTGAAATTAATTATTTTCATATTTTATTACTGTAGACCAAAAAACAATAATAAACCCAAATTTTGAGAACCCTGGGATAACCTGCTTAAGAGATATTCTCAACCTTATATTCTTTAACATTGACTGAAGCAAGCAAGGGTATCGTTGAAATAAGAGTTTCTTTGAAATTAATTTTTTTCATATTTTATTACTGTAGACCAAAAAACAATAATAAACCCAAATTTTGAGAACCCTGGGATAACCTGCTTAAGAGATATTCTCAACCTTATATTCTTTAACATTGACTGAAGCAAGCAAGGGTATCGTTGGAATAAGAGTTTCTCTGAAATTAATTTTTTTCATATTTTATTACTGTAGACCAAAAAACAATAATAAACCCAAATTTTGAGAACCCTGGGATAACCTGCTTAAGAGATATTCTCAACCTTATATTCTTTAACATTGACTGAAGCAAGCAAGGGTATCGTTGAAATAAGAGTTTCTTTGAAATTAAATTTTTTCATATTTTATTACTGTAGACCAAAAAACAATAATAAACCCAAATTTTGAGAACCCTGGGATAACCTGCTTAAGAGATATTCTCAACCTTATATTCTTTAACATTGACTGAAGCAAGCAAGGGTATCGTTGAAATAAGAGTTTCTCTGAAATTAATTTTTTTTATATTTTATTACTGTAGACCAAAAAACAATAATAAACCCAAATTTTGAGAACCCTGGGATAACCTGCTTAAGAGATATTCTCAACCTTATATTCTTTAACATTGACTGAAGCAAGCAAGGGTATCGTTGAAATAAGAGTTTCTTTGAAATTAATTTTTTTCATATTTTATTACTGTAGACCAAAAAACAATAATAAACCCAAATTTTGAGAACCCTGGGATAACCTGCTTAAGAGATATTCTCAACCTTATATTCTTTAACATTGACTGAAGCAAGCAAGGGTATCGTTGAAATAAGAGTTTCTTTGAAATTAATTTTTTTCATATTTTATTACTGTAGACCAAAAAACAATAATAAACCCAAATTTTGAGAACCCTGGGATAACCTGCTTAAGAGATATTCTCAACCTTATATTCTTTAACATTGACTGAAGCAAGCAAGGGTATCGTTGAAATAAGAGTTTCTCTGAAATTAATTATTTTCATATTTTATTACTGTAGACCAAAAAACAATAATAAACCCAAATTTTGAGAACCCTGGGATAACCTGCTTAAGAGATATTCTCAACCTTATATTCTTTAACATTGACTGAAGCAAGCAAGGGTATCGTTGAAATAAGAGTTTCTTTGAAATTAATTTTTTTCATATTTTATTATTGTAGACCAAAAAACAATAATAAACCCAAATTTTGAGAACCCTGGCATAACCTGCTTAAGAGATATTCTCAACCTTATATTCTTTAACATTGACTGAAGCAAGCAAGGGTATCGTTGAAATAAGAGTTTCTTTGAAATTAATTTTTTTCATATTTTATTACTGTAGACCAAAAAACAATAATAAACCCAAATTTTGAGAACCCTGGGATAACCTGCTTAAGAGATATTCTCAACCTTATATTCTTTAACATTGACTGAAGCAAGCAAGGGTATCGTTGAAATAAGAGTTTCTCTGAAATTAATTTTTTTCATATTTTATTACTGTAGACCAAAAAACAATAATAAACCCAAATTTTGAGAACCCTGGGATAACCTGCTTAAGAGATATTCTCAACCTTATATTCTTTAACATTGACTGAAGCAAGCAAGGGTATCGTTGAAATAAGAGTTTCTCTGAAATTAATTATTTTCATATTTTATTACTGTAGACCAAAAAACAATAATAAACCCAAATTTTGAGAACCCTGGGATAACCTGCTTAAGAGATATTCTCAACCTTATATTCTTTAACATTGACTGAAGCAAGCAAGGGTATCGTTGAAATAAGAGTTTCTCTGAAATTAATTTTTTTCATATTTTATTACTGTAGACCAAAAAACAATAATAAACCCAAATTTTGAGAACCCTGGGATAACCTGCTTAAGAGATATTCTCAACCTTATATTCTTTAACATTGACTGAAGCAAGCAAGGGTATCGTTGAAATAAGAGTTTCTTTGAAATTAATTTTTTTCATATATTATTACTGTAGACCAAAAAACAATAATAAACCCAAATTTTGAGAACCCTGGGATAACCTGCTTAAGAGATATTCTCAACCTTATATTCTTTAACATTGACTGAAGCAAGCAAGGGTATCGTTGAAATAAGAGTTTCTCTGAAATTAATTATTTCCATATTTTATTACTGTAGACCAAAAAACAATAATAAACCCAAATTTTGAGAACCCTGGGATAACCTGCTTAAGAGATATTCTCAACCTTATATTCTTTAACATTGACTGAAGCAAGCAAGGGTATCGTTGAAATAAGAGTTTCTTTGGAATTAATTTTTTTCATATTTTATTACTGTAGACCAAAAAACAATAATAAACCCAAATTTTGAGAACCCTGGGATAACCTGCTTAAGAGATATTCTCAACCTTATATTCTTTAACATTGACTGAAGCAAGCAAGGGTATCGTTGAAATAAGAGTTTCTTTGAAATTAATTTTTTTCATATTTTATTACTGTAGACCAAAAAACAATAATAAACCCAAATTTTGAGAACCCTGGGATAACCTGCTTAAGAGATATTCTCAACCTTATATTCTTTAACATTGACTGAAGCAAGCAAGGGTATCGTTGAAATAAGAGTTTCTCTGAGATTAATTTTTTTCATATTTTATTACTGTAGACCAAAAAACATTAATAAACCCAAATTTTGAGAACCCTGGGATAACCTGCTTAAGAGATATTCTCAACCTTATATTCTTTAACATTGACTGAAGCAAGCAAGGGTATCGTTGAAAAAAGAGTTTCTTTGAAATTAATTTTTTTCATATTTTATTACTGTAGACCAAAAAACAATAATAAACCCAAATTTTGAGAACCCTGGGATAACCTGCTTAAGAGATATTCTCAACCTTATATTCTTTAACATTGACTGAAGCAAGCAAGGGTATCGTTGAAATAAGAGTTTCTTTGAAATTAATTTTTTTCATATTTTATTACTGTAGACCAAAAAACAATAATAAACCCAAATTTTGAGAACCCTGGGATAACCTGCTTAAGAGATATTCTCAACCTTATATTCTTTAACATTGACTGAAGCAAGCAAGGGTATCGTTGAAATAAGAGTTTCTTTGAAATTAAATTTTTTCATATTTTATTACTGTAGACCAAAAAACAATAATAAACCCAAATTTTGAGAACCCTGGGATAACCTGCTTAAGAGATATTCTCAACCTTATATTCTTTAACATTGACTGAAGCAAGCAAGGGTATCGTTGAAATAAGAGTTTCTCTGAAATTAATTTTTTTCATATTTTATTACTGTAGACCGAAAAACAATAATAAACCCAAATTTTGAGAACCCTGGGATAACCTGCTTAAGAGATATTCTCAACCTTATATTCTTTAACATTGACTGAAGCAAGCAAGGGTATCGTTGAAATAAGAGTTTCTCTGAAATTAATTTTTTTCATATTTTATTACTGTAGACCAAAAAACAATAATAAACCCAAATTTTGAGAACCCTGGGATAACCTGCTTAAGAGATATTCTCAACCTTATATTCTTTAACATTGACTGAAGCAAGCAAGGGTATCGTTGAAATAAGAGTTTCTCTGAAATTAATTTTTTTCATATTTTATTACTGTAGACCAAAAAACAATAATAAACCCAAATTTTGAGAACCCTGGGATAACCTGCTTAAGAGATATTCTCAACCTTATATTCTTTAACATTGACTGAAGCAAGCAAGGGTATCGTTGAAATAAGAGTTTCTTTGAAATTAAATTTTTTCATATTTTATTACTTGTTGGATCACAAATCGCTCAGAGTTATCCTAAATCTGGTAGTATCAGATCGCCGGTTTAAATAAAAACGCCATATTTGTTTATGATTTTGTTTTTATATCCAATCGTCTATAATATACTTCAAATTCCTACAATTTGACAAACATCTCTTAATAATATTAATTTATAAAACTCAATCAACTTACATTTAGTTTTCCTCCAACTATGCTAATCCAACAATTCAATTTTAATTTTTAACAATATTAAATTAAGTCTAAAAGTTAGACCTCTTTTCTTGAATAATATTTCACTTATAATAAATTAAATTAAGTCTAAAAGTTAGACCTCTTTTCTTGAACAATATTTCACTTATAATAAATTAAATTAAGTCTAAAAGTTAGACCTCTTTTCTTGAACAATATTTCACTTATAATAAATTATAATGTTAAAATAAATGCGGTCGGTTTTTGACAGTCGTGTTGATTATCCACTTCATTACATCCATTTGTTTTTATTTAGGGCTGGGTAAAATTATTTATATTTTAGTTCTATGGTTGTTCGCAACATCCTCGACCCTGGTAAGTTGATCTGCAAGAATCGGCTTACTGTCTTGCCCCCTTACATCAAGTACTGCTAGTTTGACAGCTGGTCTGGTGTAGATACCTGTTGCAGTTTTAACCGTTGCACTTCTTATCTGATTATTTTTTCCCTTCAAGATTTCTACAATAACACCCTTTGGCCAGGAGTTTCATGTGTTAGTTCATCTGCTATTACAACAACATCTCCAATCTCAAGTGGCTTTACTGGTTCAAACCACTTAGTGCGACGGGTTAAAGTTGGGAGATATTCTCTTACCCACCTTCTCCAGAATCGATCAGCAATTATTTGAGATATTTTCCAACTATTTTTCAACATCAAAGCGTCATCATCAAATTTGCCTGGTGGTTTTGATCCATCCGAGGATCCAACAAGAAAATGATTAGGAGTAATCGCTTCCATTTCTTCAGGGTCTACGGGAACATAAGTTAATGGTCTCGAATTAATAACCATTTCTATTTCCATTAGCGCACATCGTAGAATCTCATCTGTTGGTCTTCTTGTTGGCATCACTTCTTGTAAATTAGACTTCACAGATCGTACAAGTCTTTCCCAGCTACCTCCCATATGAGGCGACTCCGGCGGTATAAATTTCCATCTTATTGTTGCAAAATATTCCATTATACCATCGATCTTAATCCTTTCAATTTCTCTACCTAGTTCATTCTTCGCACCACGAAAATTTGTGCCATTATCGCTGAATATTTCTATGGGACATCCTCGTCTTGCGATAAAATTTCTGATACACTGGATACATGTATCGGTTGAGAGACTGGAGGCGATCTCAATATGTATGGCTCGAATAGTTAAGCAGGTAAATAAAACCCCCCATCTCTTCTCACATCTTCGTCCAACTATTACTTCCATTGGTCCAAAGTAATCCATACCCACGTACGAGAAGGGCCGTGTGAATGTTGATAATCTGGCCGGTGGTAAATCTCCCATCTCCGGTGGTTGTGGCTTAGCTCTATCATTTTTACACTTCTGACAATGTGATTTAACCTTACTTACAACAACTCTCAGCCTAGGAATTACAAATTTCTGACGAATCTCATTTACCACAGTTTCGTGATTTCTATGGTGATATTTGCAGTGGTAAAATAAAACTATTAGTCGGGTAATAATATGGTACCTCGGCAGAAGAATTGGTCGTTTTGTATCAATACTAACTCCTTCCATGGCATCGATTCGACCACACATTCGTAATACGTTGAACTGGTTCAGGTATGGTGAGTATTTATAAAGTTGGCTAGATTTTTCCAGTTTGCCTGAGTTCGCGCCCAGTAGCAGTACTTCATCTTTATATGCGTCCCATTGACATTTTCTGTACAACATATTTCGAGCCTCCAATCTTTCTTCCATTGTTAATGGCCCTAATCTTTTGGGCATTCATCTCTGCTTTGCTATAAAATTATGCGCCGCTCTGATAACATACCCCTGCGAATTAACTAATCGATGCCAAGAAGAAAATACTTGAGGATTTGGAGTAAGTGGTTCCAAAATCGATACTTCAATATGCAATAGATGTGGTCGCAGTTCATCTTTCTCCATCTGGATTTCATGGTCGATATTGTTTGGCCAGCGTTCTTCAGGAAGCATTAAAAATTCCGGTCCCTTAAACCATCTATCATATGTGGATATCTTCGGCGAGTCTTTCCATTTTGTGGCTTCATCAGCTACATTTAATTTTGTAGGAATCCACCTCCATTCGTTTATGTCGGTACTTTCCAATATTTCACCAATTCTAAGACCTACAAATTGACGGTACCTTCTAGCATCTGATCTTAACCAACATAATACGGTTCTGGAATCTGACCACAGAAAACGCTTCGTAAATTTGATTGAGTGTCCATTTGCTACTGAGTTAATTAATCTGGCCCCTAGAACCGCAGCCTGCAATTCTAGTCGTGGTATCGACATTGGTTTCTGTGGCGCAACTTTTGTTTTTGATCCTACTAGTGCACATTCTACATATCCCGCGCGTTGAGCTCTCAAATACGCAACTGCAGCAAATGTATTCTCACTTGCGTCTACGAAGACATGCAGTTGGGTTTCGGTGTCTTCTATATTTGATAAAATTGTAGTATAGCAGCGAGGAATTTTAATTTGTTCAATATTCCACAACGCTTTAGTCCATATTTTCCATTTTTCGTAGTGCTGATCTTTGATCTGGTCGTCCCAATCTATGGATGATCGCCAAATTTCCTGAAGCAATATCTTAACGAAAACTAGGAAAGAAGCTATGAGGCCTAATGGATCAAATACAGTCATTAGAAGGGTATCGTTGAAATAAGAGTTTCTTTGAAATTAATTTTTTTCATATTTTATTACTGTAGACCAAAAAACAATAATAAACCCAAATTTTGAGAACCCTGGGATAACCTGCTTAAGAGATATTCTCAACCTTATATTCTTTAACATTGACTGAAGCAAGCAAGGGTATCGTTGAAATAAGAGTTTCTTTGAAATTAATTTTTTTCATACTTTATTACTGTAGACCAAAAAACAATAATAAACCCAAATTTTGAGAACCCTGGGATAACCTGCTTAAGAGATATTCTCAACCTTATATTCTTTAACATTGACTGATGCAAGCAAGGGTATCGTTGAAATAAGAGTTTCTCTGAAATTAATTTTTTTCATATTTTATTACTGTAGACCAAAAAACAATAATAAACCCAAATTTTGAGAACCCTGGGATAACCTGCTTAAGAGATATTCTCAACCTTATATTCTTTAACATTGACTGAAGCAAGCAAGGGTATCGTTGCAATAAGAGTTTCTTTGAAATTAATTTTTTTCATATTTTATTACTGTAGACCAAAAAACAATAATAAACCCAAATTTTGAGAACCCTGGGATAACCTGCTTAAGAGATATTCTCAACCTTATATTCTTTAACATTGACTGAAGCAAGCAAGGGTATCGTTGAAATAAGAGTTTCTCTGAAATTAATTATTTTCATATTTTATTACTGTTGACCAAAAAACAATAATAAACCCAAATTTTGAGAACCCTGGGATAACCTGCTTAAGAGATATTCTCAACCTTATATTCTTTAACATTGACTGAAGCAAGCAAGGGTATCGTTGAAATAAGAGTTCCTTTGAAATTAATTGTTTTCATATTTTAATTTATCGTTGAGGTTGAGAATATCTCTTAAGCAGGTTATCCCAGGGTTCTCAAAATTTGGGTTTATTATTGTTTTTTGGTCTACAGTAATAAAATATGAAAAAAATTAATATCAAAGAAACTCTTATTTCAACGATACCCTTGCTTGCTTCAGTCAATGTTAAAGAATATAAGGTTGAGAATATCTCTTAAGCAGGTTATCCCAGGGTTCTCAAAATTTGGGTTTATTATTGTTTTTTGGTCTACAGTAATAAAATATGAAAAAAATTAATTTCAAAGAAATTCTTATTTCAACGATACCCTTGCTTGCTTCAGTCAATGTTAAAGAATATAAGGTTGAGAATATCTCTTAAGCAGGTTATCCCAGGGTTCTCAAAATTTGGGTTTATTATTGTTTTTTGGTCTACAGTAATAAAATATGAAAAAAATTAATTTCAGAGAAACTCTTATTTCAACGATACCCTTGCTTGCTTCAGTCAATGTTAAAGAATATAAGGTTGAGAATATCTCTTAAGCAGGTTATCCCAGGGTTCTCAAAATTTGGGTTTATTATTGTTTTTTGGTCTACAGTAATAAAATATGAAAAAAATTAATTTCAAAGAAACTCTTATTTCAACGATACCCTTGCTTGCTTCAGTCAATGTTAAAGAATATAAGGTTGAGAATATCTCTTAAGCAGGTTATCCCAGGGTTCTCAAAATTTGGGTTTATTATTGTTTTTTGGTCTACAGTAATAAAATATGAAAAAATTTAATTTCAAAGAAACTCTTATTTCAACGATACCCTTGCTTGCTTCAGTCAATGTTAAAGAATATAAGGTTGAGAATATCTCTTAAGCAGGTTATCCCAGGGTTCTCAAAATTTGGGTTTATTATTGTTTTTTGGTCTACAGTAATAAAATATGAAAAAAATTAATTTCAAAGAAACTCTTATTTCAACGATACCCTTGCTTGCTTCAGTCAATGTTAAAGAATATAAGGTTGAGAATATCTCTTAAGCAGGTTATCCCAGGGTTCTCAAAATTTGGGTTTATTATTGTTTTTTGGTCTACAGTAATAAAATATGAAAAAAATTAATTTCAAAGAAACTCTTATTTCAACGATACCCTTGCTTGCTTCAGTCAATGTTAAAGAATATAAGGTTGAGAATATCTCTTAAGCAGGTTATCCCAGGGTTCTCAAAATTTGGGTTTATTATTGTTTTTTGGTCTACAGTAATAAAATATGAAAAAATTTAATTTCAAAGAAACTCTTATTTCAACGATACCCTTGCTTGCTTCAGTCAATGTTAAAGAATATAAGGTTGAGAATATCTCTTAAGCAGGTTATCCCAGGGTTCTCAAAATTTGGGTTTATTATTGTTTTTTGGTCTACAGTAATAAAATATGAAAAAAATTAATTTCAAAGAAACTCTTATTTCAACGATACCCTTGCTTGCTTCAGTCAATGTTAAAGAATATAAGGTTGAGAATATCTCTTAAGCAGGTTATCCCAGGGTTCTCAAAATTTGGGTTTATTATTGTTTTTTGGTCTACAGTAATAAAATATGAAAAAAATTAATTTCAAAGAAACTCTTATTTCAACGATACCCTTGCTTGCTTCAGTCAATGTTAAAGAATATAAGGTTGAGAATATCTCTTAAGCAGGTTATCCCAGGGTTCTCAAAATTTGGGTTTATTATTGTTTTTTGGTCTACAGTAATAAAATATGAAAAAAATTCATTTCAAAGAAACTCTTATTTCAACGATACCCTTGCTTGCTTCAGTCAATGTTAAAGAATATAAGGTTGAGAATATCTCTTAAGCAGGTCATCCCAGGGTTCTCAAAATTTGGGTTTATTATTGTTTTTTGGTCTTCAGTAATAAAATATGAAAATAATTAATTTCAGAGAAACTCTTATTTCAACGATACCCTTGCTTGCTTCAGTCAATGTTAAAGAATATAAGGTTGAGAATATCTCTTAAGCAGGTTATCCCAGGGTTCTCAAAATTTGGGTTTATTATTGTTTTTTGGTCTACAGTAATAAAATATGAAAAAAATTAATTTCAGAGAAACTCTTATTTCAACGATACCCTTGCTTGCTTCAGTCAATGTTAAAGAATATAAGGTTGAGAATATCTCTTAAGCAGGTTATCCCAGGGTTCTCAAAATTTGGGTTTATTATTGTTTTTTGGTCTACAGTAATAAAATATGAAAAAAATTAATTTCAAAGAAACTCTTATTTCAACGATACCCTTGCTTGCTTCAGTCAATGTTAAAGAATATAAGGTTGAGAATATCTCTTAAGCAGGTTATCCCAGGGTTCTCAAAATTTGGGTTTATTATTGTTTTTTGGTCTACAGTAATAAAATATGAAAAAAATTAATTTCAGAGAAACTCTTATTTCAACGATACCCTTGCTTGCTTCAGTCAATGTTAAAGAATATAAGGTTGAGAATATCTCTTAAGCAGGTTATCCCAGGGTTCTCAAAATTTGGGTTTATTATTGTTTTTTGGTCTACAGTAATAAAATATGAAAAAAATTAATTTCAGAGAAACTCTTATTTCAACGATACCCTTGCTTGCTTCAGTCAATGTTAAAGAATATAAGGTTGAGAATATCTCTTAAGCAGGTTATCCCAGGGTTCTCAAAATTTGGGTTTATTATTGTTTTTTGGTCTACAGTAATAAAATATGAAAAAAATTAATTTCAAAGAAACTCTTATTTCAACGATACCCTTGCTTGCTTCAGTCAATGTTAAAGAATATAAGGTTGAGAATATCTCTTAAGCAGGTTATCCCAGGGTTCTCAAAATTTGGGTTTATTATTGTTTTTTGGTCTACAGTAATAAAATATGAAAAAAATTAATTTCAGAGAAACTCTTATTTGAACGATACCCTTGCTTGCTTCAGTCAATGTTAAAGAATATAAGGTTGAGAATATCTCTTAAGCAGTTATCCCAGGGTTCTCAAAATTTGGGTTTATTATTGTTTTTTGGTCTACAGTAATAAAATATGAAAATAATTAATTTCAGAGAAACTCTTATTTCAACGATACCCTTGCTTGCTTCAGTCAATGTTAAAGAATATAAGGTTGAGAATATCTCTTAAGCAGGTTATCCCAGGGTTCTCAAAATTGGGTTTATTATTGTTTTTTGGTCTACAGTAATAAAATATGAAAAAATTAATTTCAAAGAAACTCTTATTTCAACGATACCCTTGCTTGCTTCAGTCAATGTTAAAGAATATAAGGTTGAGAATATCTCTTAAGCAGGTTATCCCAGGGTTCTCAAAATTTGGGTTTATTATTGTTTTTTGGTCTACAGTAATAAAATATGAAAAAATTTAATTTCAAAGAAACTCTTATTTCAACGAATACCCTTGCTTGCTTCAGTCAATGTTAAAGAATATAAGGTTGAGAATATCTCTTAAGCAGGTTATCCCAGGGTTCTCAAAATTTGGGTTTATTATTGTTTTTTGGTCTACAGTAATAAAATATGAAAAAAATTAATTTCAGAGAAACTCTTATTTCAACGATACCCTTGCTTGCTTCAGTCAATGTTAAAGAATATAAGGTTGAGAATATCTCTTAAGCAGGTTATCCCAGGGTTCTCAAAATTTGGGTTTATTATTGTTTTTTGGTCTACAGTAATAAAATATGAAAAAAATTAATTTCAAAGAAACTCTTATTTCAACGATACCCTTGCTTGCTTCAGTCAATGTTAAAGAATATAAGGTTGAGAATATCTCTTAAGCAGGTTATCCCAGGGTTCTCAAAATTTGGGTTTATTATTGTTTTTTGGTCTACAGTAATAAAATATGAAAAAATTTAATTTCAAAGAAACTCTTATTTCAACGATACCCTTGCTTGCTTCAGTCAATGTTAAAGAATATAAGGTTGAGAATATCTCTTAAGCAGGTTATCCCAGGGTTCTCAAAATTTGAGTTTATTATTGTTTTTTGGTCTACAGTAATAAAATATGAAAAAAATTAATTTCAGAGAAACTCTTATTTCAACGATACCCTTGCTTGCTTCAGTCAATGTTAAAGAATATAAGGTTGAGAATATCTCTTAAGCAGGTTATCCCAGGGTTCTCAAAATTTGGGTTTATTATTGTTTTTTGGTCTACAGTAATAAAATATGAAAAAAATTAATTTCAGAGAAACTCTTATTTCAACGATACCCTTGCTTGCTTCAGTCAATGTTAAAGAATATAAGGTTGAGAATATCTCTTAAGCAGGTTATCCCAGGGTTCTCAAAATTTGGGTTTATTATTGTTTTTTGGTCTACAGTAATAAAATATGAAAAAAGTTAATTTCAGAGAAACTCTTATTTCAACGATACCCTTGCTTGCTTCAGTCAATGTTACAGAATATAAGGTTGAGAATATCTCTTAAGCAGGTTATCCCAGGGTTCTCAAAATTTGGGTTTATTATTGTTTTTTGGTCTACAGTAATAAAATATGAAAAAAATTAAATTCAAAGAAACTCTTATTTCAACGATACCCTTGCTTGCTTCAGTCAATGTTAAAGAATATAAGGTTGAGAATATCTCTTAAGCAGGTTATCCCAGGGTTCTCAAAATTTGGGTTTATTATTGTTTTTTGGTCTACAGTAATAAAATATGAAAAAAATTAATTTCAGAGAAACTCTTATTTCAACGATACCCTTGCTTGCTTCAGTCAATGTTAAAGTATATAAGGCTGAGAATATCTCTTAAGCAGGTTATCCCAGGGTTCTCAAAATTTGGGTTTATTATTGTTTTTTGGTCTACAGTAATAAAATATGAAAATAATTAATTTCAGAGAAACTCTTATTTCAACGATACCCTTGCTTGCTTCAGTCAATGTCAAAGAATATAAGGTTGAGAATATCTCTTAAGCAGGTTATCCCAGGGTTCTCAAAACTTGGGTTTATTATTGTTTTTTGGTCTACAGTAATAAAATATGAAAAAAATTAATTTCAAAGAAACTCTTATTTCAACGATACCCTTGCTTGCTTCAGTCAATGTTAAAGAATATAAGGTTGAGAATATCTCTTAAGCAGGTTATCCCAGGGTTCTCAAAATTTGGGTTTATTATTGTTTTTTGGTCTACAGTAATAAAATATGAAAATAATTAATTTCAGAGAAACTCTTATTTCAACGATACCCTTGCTTGCTTCAGTCAATGTTAAAGAATATAAGGTTGAGAATATCTCTTAAGCAGGTTATCCCAGGGTTCTCAAAATTTGGGTTTATTATTGTTTTTTGGTCTACAGTAATAAAATATGAAAAAAATTAATTTCAGAGAAACTCTTATTTCAACGATACCCTTGCTTGCTTCAGTCAATGTTAAAGAATATAAGGTTGAGAATATCTCTTAAGCAGGTTATCCCAGGGTTCTCAAAATTTGGGTTTATTATTGTTTTTTGGTCTACAGTAATAAAATATGAAAAAAATTAATTTCAGAGAAACTCTTATTTCAACGATACCCTTGCTTGCTTCAGTCAATGTTAAAGAATATAAGGTTGAGAATATCTCTTAAGCAGGTTATCCCAGGGTTCTCAAAATTTGGGTTTATTATTGTTTTTTGGTCTACAGTAATAAAATATGAAAAAAATTAATTTCAGAGAAACTCTTATTTCAACGATACCCTTGCTTGCTTCAGTCAATGTTAAAGAATATAAGGTTGAGAATATCTCTTAAGCAGGTTATCCCAGGGTTCTCAAAATTTGGGTTTATTATTGTTTTTTGGTCTACAGTAATAAAATATGAAAAAAATTAATTTCAGAGAAACTCTTATTTCAACGATACCCTTGCTTGCTTCAGTCAATGTTAAAGAATATAAGGTTGAGAATATCTCTTAAGCAGGTTATCCCAGGGTTCTCAAAATTTGGGTTTATTATTGTTTTTTGGTCTACAGTAATAAAATATGAAAAAAATTAATTTCAGAGAAACTCTTATTTCAACGATACCCTTGCTTGCTTCAGTCAATGTTAAAGAATATAAGGTTGAGAATATCTCTTAAGCAGGTTATCCCAGGGTTCTCAAAATTTGGGTTTATTATTGTTTTTTGGTCTACAGTAATAAAATATGAAAAAAATTAATTTCAGAAAAACTCTTATTTCAACGATACCCTTGCTTGCTTCAGTCAATGTTAAAGAATATAAGGTTGAGAATATCTCTTAAGCAGGTTATCCCAGGGTTCTCAAAATTTGGGTTTATTATTGTTTTTTGGTCTACAGTAATAAAATATGAAAAAAATTAATTTCAGAGAAACTCTTATTTCAACGATACCCTTGCTTGCTTCAGTCAATGTTAAAGAATATAAGGTTGAGAATATCTCTTAAGCAGGTTATCCCAGGGTTCTCAAAATTTGGGTTTATTATTGTTTTTTGGTCTACAGTAATAAAATATGAAAAAAATTAATTTCAGAGAAACTCTTATTTCAACGATACCCTTGCTTGCTTCAGTCAATGTTAAAGAATATAAGGTTGAGAATATCTCTTAAGCAGGTTATCCCAGGGTTCTCAAAATTTGGGTTTATTATTGTTTTTTGGTCTACAGTAATAAAATATGAAAAAAATTAATTTCAGAGAAACTCTTATTTCAACGATACCCTTGCTTGCTTCAGTCAATGTTAAAGAATATAAGGTTGAGAATATCTCTTAAGCAGGTTATCCCAGGGTTCTCAAAATTTGGGTTTATTATTGTTTTTTGGTCTACAGTAATAAAATATGAAAAAAAATAATTTCAAAGAAACTCTTATTTCAACGATACCCTTGCTTGCTTCAGTCAATGTTAAAGAATATAAGGTTGAGAATATCTCTTAAGCAGGTTATCCCAGGGTTCTCAAAATTTGGGTTTATTATTGTTTTTTGGTCTACAGTAATAAAATATGAAAAAAATTAATTTCAGAGAAACTCTTATTTGAACGATACCCTTGCTTGCTTCAGTCAATGTTAAAGAATATAAGGTTGAGAATATCTCTTAAGCAGGTTATCCCAGGGTTCTCAAAATTTGGGTTTATTATTGTTTTTTGGTCTACAGTAATAAAATATGAAAATAATTAATTTCAGAGAAACTCTTATTTCAACGATACCCTTGCTTGCTTCAGTCAATGTTAAAGAATATAAGGTTGAGAATATCTCTTAAGCAGGTTATCCCAGGGTTCTCAAAATTTGGGTTTATTATTGTTTTTTGGTCTACAGTAATAAAATATGAAAAAATTTAATTTCAAAGAAACTCTTATTTCAACGATACCCTTGCTTGCTTCAGTCAATGTTAAAGAATATAAGGTTGAGAATATCTCTTAAGCAGGTTATCCCAGGGTTCTCAAAATTTGGGTTTATTATTGTTTTTTGGTCTACAGTAATAAAATATGAAAAAATTTAATTTCAAAGAAACTCTTATTTCAACGATACCCTTGCTTGCTTCAGTCAATGTTAAAGAATATAAGGTTGAGAATATCTCTTAAGCAGGTTATCCCAGGGTTCTCAAAATTTGGGTTTATTATTGTTTTTTGGTCTACAGTAATAAAATATGAAAAAAATTAATTTCAGAGAAACTCTTATTTCAACGATACCCTTACTTGCTTCAGTCAATGTTAAAGAATATAAGGTTGAGAATATCTCTTAAGCAGGTTATCCCAGGGTTCTCAAAATTTGGGTTTATTATTGTTTTTTGGTCTACAGTAATAAAATATGAAAAAATTTAATTTCAAAGAAACTCTTATTTCAACGATACCCTTGCTTGCTTCAGTCAATGTTAAAGAATATAAGGTTGAGAATATCTCTTAAGCAGGTTATCCCAGGGTTCTCAAAATTTGGGTTTATTATTGTTTTTTGGTCTACAGTAATAAAATATGAAAAAATTTAATTTCAAAGAAACTCTTATTTCAACGATTCCCTTGCTTGCTTCAGTCAATGTTAAAGAATATAAGGTAGAGAATATCTCTTAAGCAGGTTATCCCAGGGTTCTCAAAATTTGGGTTTATTATTGTTTTTTGATCTACAGTAATAAAATATGAAAAAAATTAATTTCAGAGAAACTCTTATTTCAACGATACCCTTGCTTGCTTCAGTCAATGTTAAAGAATATAAGGTTGAGAATATCTCTTAAGCAGGTTATCCCAGGGTTCTCAAAATTTGGGTTTATTATTGTTTTTTGGTCTACAGTAATAAAATATGAAAAAAATTAATTTCAGAGAAACTCTTATTTCAACGATACCCTTGCTTGCTTCAGTCAATGTTAAAGAATATAAGGTTGAGAATATCTCTTAAGCAGGTTATCCCAGGGTTCTCAAAATTTGGGTTTATTATTGTTTTTTGGTCTACAGTAATAAAATATGAAAAAAATTAATTTCAAAGAAACTCTTATTTCAACGATACCCTTGCTTGCTTCAGTCAATGTTAAAGAATATAAGGTTGAGAATATCTCTTAAGCAGGTTATCCCAGGGTTCTCAAAATTTGAGTTTATTATTGTTTTTTGGTCTACAGTAATAAAATATGAAAAAAATTAATTTCAGAGAAACTCTGATTTCAACGATACCCTTGCTTGCTTCAGTCAATGTTAAAGAATATAAGGTTGAGAATATCTCTTAAGCAGGTTATCCCAGGGTTCTCAAAATTTGGGTTTATTATTGTTTTTTGGTCTACAGTAATAAAATATGAAAAAAATTAATTTCAGAGAAACTCTTATTTCAACGATACCCTTGCTTGCTTCAGTCAATGTTAAAGAATATAAGGTTGAGAATATCTCTTAAGCAGGTTATCCCAGGGTTCTCAAAATTTGGGTTTATTATTGTTTTTTGGTCTACAGTAATAAAATATGAAAAAAGTTAATTTCAGAGAAACTCTTATTTCAACGATACCCTTGCTTGCTTCAGTCAATGTTACAGAATATAAGGTAGAGAATATCTCTTAAGCAGGTTATCCCAGGGTTCTCAAAATTTGGGTTTATTATTGTTTTTTGGTCTACAGTAATAAAATATGAAAAAAATTAAATTCAAAGAAACTCTTATTTCAACGATACCCTTGCTTGCTTCAGTCAATGTTAAAGAATATAAGGTTGAGAATATCTCTTAAGCAGGTTATCCCAGGGTTCTCAAAATTTGGGTTTATTATTGTTTTTTGGTCTACAGTAATAAAATATGAAAAAAATTAATTTCAGAGAAACTCTTATTTCAACGATACCCTTGCTTGCTTCAGTCAATGTTAAAGTATATAAGGCTGAGAATATCTCTTAAGCAGGTTATCCCAGGGTTCTCAAAATTTGGGTTTATTATTGTTTTTTGGTCTACAGTAATAAAATATGAAAATAATTAATTTCAGAGAAACTCTTATTTCAACGATACCCTTGCTTGCTTCAGTCAATGTCAAAGAATATAAGGTTGAGAATATCTCTTAAGCAGGTTATCCCAGGGTTCTCAAAATTTGGGTTTATTATTGTTTTTTGGTCTACAGTAATAAAATATGAAAAAAATTAATTTCAAAGAAACTCTTATTTCAACGATACCCTTGCTTGCTTCAGTCAATGTTAAAGAATATAAGGTTGAGAATATCTCTTAAGCAGGTTATCCCAGGGTTCTCAAAATTTGGGTTTATTATTGTTTTTTGGTCTACAGTAATAAAATATGAAAATAATTAATTTCAGAGAAACTCTTATTTCAACGATACCCTTGCTTGCTTCAGTCAATGTTAAAGAATATAAGGTTGAGAATATCTCTTAAGCAGGTTATCCCAGGGTTCTCAAAATTTGGGTTTATTATTGTTTTTTGGTCTACAGTAATAAAATATGAAAAAAATTAATTTCAGAGAAACTCTTATTTCAACGATACCCTTGCTTGCTTCAGTCAATGTTAAAGAATATAAGGTTGAGAATATCTCTTAAGCAGGTTATCCCAGGGTTCTCAAAATTTGGGTTTATTATTGTTTTTTGGTCTACAGTAATAAAATATGAAAAAAATTAATTTCAGAGAAACTCTTATTTCAACGATACCCTTGCTTGCTTCAGTCAATGTTAAAGAATATAAGGTTGAGAATATCTCTTAAGCAGGTTATCCCAGGGTTCTCAAAATTTGGGTTTATTATTGTTTTTTGGTCTACAGTAATAAAATATGAAAAAAGTTAATTTCAGAGAAACTCTTATTTCAACGATACCCTTGCTTGCTTCAGTCAATGTTAAAGAATATAAGGTAGAGAATATCTCTTAAGCAGGTTATCCCAGGGTTCTCAAAATTTGGGTTTATTATTGTTTTTTGGTCTACAGTAATAAAATATGAAAATAATTAATTTCAGAGAAACTCTTATTTCAACGATACCCTTGCTTGCTTCAGTCAATGTTAAAGAATATAAGGTTGAGAATATCTCTTAAGCAGGTTATCCCAGGGTTCTCAAAATTTGGGTTTATTATTGTTTTTTGGTCTACAGTAATAAAATATGAAAAAAATTAATTTCAGAGAAACTCTTATTTCAACGATACCCTTGCTTGCTTCAGTCAATGTTAAAGAATATAAGGTTGAGAATATCTCTTAAGCAGGTTATCCCAGGGTTCTCAAAATTTGGGTTTATTATTGTTTTTTGGTCTACAGTAATAAAATATGAAAAAAATTAATTTCAGAGAAACTCTTATTTCAACGATACCCTTGCTTGCTTCAGTCAATGTTAAAGAATATAAGGTTGAGAATATCTCTTAAGCAGGTTATCCCAGGGTTCTCAAAATTTGGGTTTATTATTGTTTTTTGGTCTACAGTAATAAAATATGAAAAAAATTAAATTCAGAGAAACTCTTATTTCAACGATACCCTTGCTTGCTTCAGTCAATGTTAAAGAATATAAGGTTGAGAATATCTCTTAAGCAGGTTATCCCAGGGTTCTCAAAATTTGGGTTTATTATTGTTTTTTGGTCTACAGTAATAAAATATGAAAAAAATTAATTTCAGAGAAACTCTTATTTCAACGATACCCTTGCTTGCTTCAGTCAATGTTAAAGAATATAAGGTTGAGAATATCTCTTAAGCAGGTTATCCCAGGGTTCTCAAAATTTGGGTTTATTATTGTTTTTTGGTCTACAGTAATAAAATATGAAAAAAATTAATTTCAGAGAAACTCTTATTTCAACGATACCCTTGCTTGCTTCAGTCAATGTTAAAGAATATAAGGTTGAGAATATCTCTTAAGCAGGTTATCCCAGGGTTCTCAAAATTTGGGTTTATTATTGTTTTTTGGTCTACAGTAATAAAATATGAAAAAATTAATTTCAAAGAAACTCTTATTTCAACGATACCCTTGCTTGCTTCAGTCAATGTTAAAGAATATAAGGTTGAGAATATCTCTTAAGCAGGTTATCCCAGGGTTCTCAAAATTTGGGTTTATTATTGTTTTTTGGTCTACAGTAATAAAATATGAAAATAATTAATTTCAGAGAAACTCTTATTTCAACGATACCCTTGCTTGCTTCAGTCAATGTTAAAGAATATAAGGTTGAGAATATCTCTTAAGCAGGTTATCCCAGGGTTCTCAAAATTTGGGTTTATTATTGTTTTTTGGTCTACAGTAATAAAATATGAAAAAAATTAATTTCAGAGAAACTCTTATTTCAACGATACCCTTGCTTGCTTCAGTCAATGTTAAAGAATATAAGGTTGAGAATATCTCTTAAGCAGGTTATCCCAGGGTTCTCAAAATTTGGGTTTATTATTGTTTTTTGGTCTACAGTAATAAAATATGAAAAAAATTAATTTCAAAGAAACTCTTATTTCAACGATACCCTTGCTTGCTTCAGTCAATGTTAAAGAATATAAGGTTGAGAATATCTCTTAAGCAGGTTATCCCAGGGTTCTCAAAATTTGGGTTTATTATTGTTTTTTGGTCTACAGTAATAAAATATGAAAAAAATTAATTTCAGAGAAACTCTTATTTCAACGATACCCTTGCTTGCTTCAGTCAATGTTAAAGAATATAAGGTTGAGAATATCTCTTAAGCAGGTTATCCCAGGGTTCTCAAAATTTGGGTTTATTATTGTTTTTTGGTCTACAGTAATAAAATATGAAAATAATTAATTTCAGAGACTCTTATTTCAACGATACCCTTGCTTGCTTCAGTCAATGTTAAAGAATATAAGGTTGAGAATATCTCTTAAGCAGGTTATCCCAGGGTTCTCAAAATTTGGGTTTATTATTGTTTTTTGGTCTACAGTAATAAAATATGAAAAAAATTAATTTCAAAGAAACTCTTATTTCAACGATACCCTTGCTTGCTTCAGTCAATGTTAAAGAATATAAGGTTGAGAATATCTCTTAAGCAGGTTATCCCAGGGTTCTCAAAATTTGGGTTTATTATTGTTTTTTGGTCTACAGTAACAAAATATGAAAAAAATTAATTTCAAAGAAACTCTTATTTCAACGATACCCTTGCTTGCTTCAGTCAATGTTAAAGAATATAAGGTTGAGAATATCTCTTAAGCAGGTTATCCCAGGGTTCTCAAAATTTGGGTTTATTATTGTTTTTTGGTCTACAGTAATAAAATATGAAAAAATTTAATTTCAAGAAACTCTTATTTCAACGATACCCTTGCTTGCTTCAGTCAATGTTAAAGAATATAAGGTAGAGAATATCTCTTAAGCAGGTTATCCCAGGGTTCTCAAAATTTGGGTTTATTATTGTTTTTTGGTCTACAGTAATAAAATATGAAAAAAATTAATTTCAGAGAAACTCTTATTTCAACGATACCCTTGCTTGCTTCAGTCAATGTTAAAGAATATAAGGTTGAGAATATCTCTTAAGCAGGTTATCCCAGGGTTCTCAAAATTTGGGTTTATTATTGTTTTTTGGTCTACAGTAATAAAATATGAAAAAAATTAATTTCAGAGAAACTCTTATATCAACGATACCCTTGCTTGCTTCAGTCAATGTTAAAGAATATAAGGTTGAGAATATCTCTTAAGCAGGTTATCCCAGGATTCTCAAAA
>CAVNZG010000793.1:0-29555 GCA_963693315.1 Diogma glabrata
ATGCATAATCCAAGTCGTTTAGCATTTCTTTCAAGCTGAGAGAGACTATCCTTAATATCGCTTGTTCTACGTCCGAGAAGCACAATATCATCTGCGTAGCCAAGAACTTGACTAGATTTGTTATATATGCAGTTTTGTGTCTCAATTCGGCTTTTTCTTATCGCGTACTCCAGCGCCAAATTAAACAGCACGGGCGCGAGTGCATCACCTTGTCGAACACCTGATGTTATATCGAAAGGATCAGAAACTGACCCTTCGATTACTATTCTACAATTTGATCCCGATGTTGTGAGTTTGCACAGTGTGTAACGATCGCAATAATCGCAAAACAATAATAAAACCAAATTCATCTTCGTTTTCAATTCAATAAAAAAATGCATTTCATTAGTTTCCGTTCATTTTTACATTAATAATAATTTTAAAATTTTCTAAAACTTAACTGCTAGTTAAATTTTGAATATACTATAAAAAGCAAACGAACGTACTAAATTTTTATTTCCAATACTAATGAACAGACGTCGTTGTTAATCATTTGCTGAATTTCGAATATTACACGATTGATTAGAAGAGGTCAAAAGCAAAAATCACATTTTTGCAATTTTTAATTTGGAAAAAATTATTTCATTCCATTTTTGCTTTTCAAAAGAATCACAACATCCAATAATCTACTTAATTTATATAGATCAATGTCAATTGATAGTATTATTTAACTTTGATGTGATAAATCAATAATATTTTAATTCAAAAGTGATGTATTTAATTGCAATCAAGCAAATAAAAAAAAAAGTTGTAAACAAAGAAAAAATTCCAATGTCGTTTTGTTTAATTGTTAAAATTGATTTCTAATTTTAATAACTGTTTTGAGAAAGCATTATTTATTGGCTTTAATTACAATGGAAGATTCCACCCCGCTAAGTAGTTTACAGTGATTTGTGTTTTTTGTTTGTTCATCAAAAAGCTGATAATTTGGATGACAATTTCAATTATATTTTTTATTTTATTTCATAGAAGGATAATTGTTGTCATTAATTGTTAAATCTGCTTTATAAAAGTGGCAGTACATGAAGATAAAGTACCCAATGATGTTATCGAAAGTATGAATAGCAAGGATAACAGTGATCGAAGCTATTACCACAGTTAGAGACAATCGTTTGTTTGATGGTTTTTTCGGTTGTTGAAACCGCATGGATTCAAAGGCAGATATATGAATGAAAAGTTAAAGGAATCGAATGCAATGTTCAATTGGGCATTTCGAACAACGAAGGTGTAATTCAACAGCAGCAACTTATGTTCACAAATTAGTTCATCCAATTTAATTAATTGATCAAACGCTAGTCAAGGGAATTGAAGAATATTGATGACATCAATCAACAGTTATAATTCAAGGTATTTTTAGATTATAGATACATTAATTTTTATTACTTTATTCTCATTGGAATGTCAGAATAATTTTATAAAACATTAAGAGATTCCCAATTTTCAAGCTTCGTGTGGGGACAGATGCTGTCCCGTAGCATCAATTTTATTTGTAGTTAACAAAGGTCCAATAACATACTGGCTCCGTATCAGGGCAGTATTATAACGTGGCACCGTAACAGGTCCAAAAGCCAAACGTTATAACGTGGCGCCGAAACAGGGACCCGTTAGCTTTTTTTTAGATATATATATAAATAATTTGGTGGGAAAATATTTTCCAGTTTGGGCGTTGGCAAGCCGGTTTTTTTTTTGAAAAAAACTTTTTTTGTGGAACATTTTATATTATTATATTTATATATTTATATATTAATTGATTATTTCAATTCAGATTAATTAATATCTATATATAGTTTATTTTCGCGTCGGTTTATTTGGCTAAATTTTGTTAAAAAGCTAGAGGAAAAAATAAAGGTTTAGTTTCTAAGGTGTTCATGTGTATATTTATCATAAGTACTCTAAATTTATATTTTCAAAAATTTAAAGAATTCCGCGTTTCTCTTTGTAAGTTTTAGGATAAACCAGTTGTGGTTTTTTTTGGTAATAGGGTGGTGGCAATCGGTTTGGGCCGTGGTTGTCAATCAGCTTTTTGTGTATCTTGAAATAAACCAGTTATTGGTTTCGTTTTGATTAGGAAATTATATATTTTGAATTTTGATAAGAATGTATACAATTATGAGGAGTGGATTGGTCCACAGGAGGCCCCTGTTCCTCATTGTATAATTAGTTAAGACTAATTTTTTTTTTAATTTTGAAAAAAACCGTTTTGGGACAGCAATTTTTTTTGGAGATTGTTTTTTGTGCTGTCATCTGCTTTTAGTAATACTAATTGTTTTTTATTTTGGAAAAAAGAAAACCGTTTTGGGGAAGCAGTTTTTTTTTTGAAATTTTTTTATGCTACCATGTACATATTGTACATATAATTGTTTATATATTGTACATATTTTTGGATGATGCAATTAATTTATATATGAAATTAATTGTATGTTTTTTTGATTATGGTTAGATTTAGTAAGTGTTTAGCTACCACCATTTTTTTTTTTGGAATTATTTTTTTTTCTCATTGCGATTAATTTTAAAAAGTGGTATAAATATAGAAATAATTATTTTTAGCTAACATTTATTTTTATTGTTTGTTTTGAATACAATAAGTAAAGCGAAAAATTTGACCTGAACAAATATATTAGAGTTAATAACTTAAAAATTAGTAAGCTTAGTTTTGAATTTAAAATAATCGTAATTTTTTTTTTAAATTACCAATTTATTATTTAGTCTGAAGATTAAATTTAATTAATTTCATGTAAAACTTTATTAACACATATTATGTATTTCATATTTCGATTTAGCATTTTTAAATAAGAAATTATTTAGATTATGGATAAGTTATATATTATTTAGGTTTATTGATTCACTTTTCCCAGCGGTAGGCCTAACAAGCCATCCATGGGGCTTATCCCCTTAACATTGATGTCGTTCTTAGATCGCCTATGACCACCGGGGTTATGCGATCGAAGAACATTGGTTTCTTCTCTTCATTCGGCGAGGTAGTTCTCAGGGACGAGGAGTGGTGTTGCTGTGTTTGTACTTAGGTGCAAACCAGTAGTACCATTCTTTGCTCAGAGGCTTCTTCGGTGTAATGAAGAGAGGAACCAATTGTACTTTGCTTTCAGGATCAGAGGCTTCACCTCATACAAATTCAAAAACTTTTCCATTTTTTTCATTTAGTTTACAATAGAACAATTTTTCATAGAGTTTAAGATTTGAAGTCTGGTGCTCGGGAGCGTTCTTCAACTTTCGCATTAGGTTTAGTTGTAATTTATTTGTAGGTTAAACAAGCACAACTGGGTCAGTAGAAATGGACCTAGTGTCTAATCGTGACAGTTGTGATTGTTTTGTTAGGTTGGGGAGAATCTGTTCTGTAGAATCTGGTCGTTAGGGGCTTTTCTAGTCAGTTCTCACATGCATGGTTGGAGTGGGCTCGCGAGCGCGATATTTTAAATTTAAACAAAATGGATATTGTACCATACTTACTTTTTAAATTGTCTCCAGACGAATCTTGATTTTGGGAATCTCTTATATTATTAAATAAAAATAAAATAAATCAAACAAATTTTTCAAAAAAACTAAATAAAATTTTTATTAAATAAATAATTTTTTTAAAATTTAAGTTAATTTTAGGTAACTAAATAAATAAATTTTCTTAATTAAGCTTTACGTCAAGATATAAATAAATATTTTTATTTTTTTTAAAAAATAAATAAATATTTCAAAGTTAAGACGGTGCATCCGATAAATAAACATTCTTTTGAATATTTTTTATTTTTCAATTTTTTTTTAAAAAATAAATAAGTATTTTTAGGGGTGCTATCGTCAATAAATAATTTTAGGTATATAATTATTTCTGAAATTTCAGCATATCTGAAATTAAAATAAATAAATTATATTTTTACATATACAATATCTTAGGAATTTTTGTACAGATTCAGCAAGGATTAGCTACGACGGTCTTTCCTTTGGTTCCTTTACGAGTTTGTTTTTTATTACAAAAATTTTCTGTTTTTTTGGGGCGTTCGTTGGTTTTTTTTTCGTTTTACGCTTTTTTATTGTTTACACTTTTACAGCATACTAGCTACATTTTTTTTTGTTGAGATTGGTTTTATTATTGTTATTTGTTATTGTGAATTCTGGATTCTATAAATTTTACCATCAAAATGTCAAGTCAAATAGACATTGACCATCCATTTTATGGATTGGAACCCAGCGAACTGCAAATTGAATGTCTGGTTCGAGGTGTGGATTTCAGGGGGGTCAACTGGGCAGAGGAACTTCGAAACCACGCGGTACAAGGTTCAGTTCCATTAACTGTATCTCACGCGAGAGATTTGGTAGCTGAGTCTCAAATGGTGGTGCAGGCAGCACAACTAATTGTGAATCAGATACGTAGACTTCAGCCACCGATTAATCAGCCATTCTTAGATGGTCTGGCTAATCGTGTGTTGCACTATACAGGGAGGATGAATAGGTTGGGTTCTCGCGATGATTTGCAAGAAGCCCGCACCTACGCTATCTCCCAATTGTCACGCGCTTGGGATATAATAAGATCGTTGTCGACACGTCCAGTTATGCAGAGTAAACCAGGAGGATCATCTGTACCATCCGAATCACCTGCGTTTCAGCCAGAGGAGAGATCCACTCCAATACCAGTACAGCCAATGACTGATACGATACACAGTTTAAATCGTGGGTATCAACAACAACAAAGACGGGCAGAACAATTACCACCATCGTATTTTCAACAATCAGGTTTAAGAGCGGAGGACTTCGCATTACCACAACTGGGTTCATCGTTCCAAGCTGAACAAATATACATCAATCCGGCATTGGTACAGCAGCCTCTGAATCATCAACCGATACCACAGGAGCAGTTACAACAACTTCAAACAAATTATCCACAAGCTCCATTAACAGCACCACCACCATACAACCCACTTCCTCAGGTATCTCGTGTCGCGGCTCCAGCATTGTCACCGGGAGCATACCGAGAGGTACGTAGGAACAATTTGAGTCGTTATGACTCAAATTGGGTTCCGAACTTCACAGGGGATGGTCACTCCCCTGATGTTCATGAGTTTATTCATCGAGTGGAGGCGGCTGCAAGGAGGGACCGTGTGTCCTGGGACGACCTGAGGTCGATCGTTCCACGGTACCTCAAGGCAGCTGCCGATAGATATTATTTGAATTTGACTCATGAATATGAGGAAGTGACCTACTCAGTGCTTAGGGAAGGACTCCTACGCACCTTCGGTACGCTCACCGATGATAAAGCGGTATTACGTGTTCTTTTGAACCGTAAACAGAAAGTCAAAGAGAGCGTTTATGAGTATTTAGTTGAAGTGGGTTCGTTAAATCGGAGATTAGTTCGACCATTTGCTGCAGCTGAATTATTAGAAATCGCTAGGGAAGGACTGAGTGTAGAACTGAAGAACGCTACACTTGCAGCAACAATTACAACTATGGACGAGCTTCGGACATTGTGTCAGAAGTTCGAACGTTTGTGGTCTACACCAGTCCCAACCAGAATGTCAAACTTAAGGATTAGCGAACTACAGCAAATGGACGACTATGAATCAGAAATAGATCCAGAACAAGATGGATATATTGAAACGATGGATTCAAAACAGCCCGAACAACAGCACGAAGAAGGCGACGAGAGATGTAGCGACGGAGGACGATCGGCAACCACCAACGAAACCCAAATAAAATCATCGAATACATTTAATTTCCCATCATTACATCACACATATTTTAGACGTCTTGAACGCAACATTAGATATTGGAGGATGAGGAAATTATTTCGTAAAGCTTGTATTTCATCTATCCTTTCAGAAACAAAGGATCCTCGGCCGCGACTAGCAATAAAGATTTTGGACAAACATATTTCCGGACTATTGGATAGTGGAGCGTCAATCACTATACTTGGAAGAAATTCCTTGGATTTATTGGAATCATCAGGTACAACCTACCGTAAGTACACTTCATGTATTCGTACGGCAGATGGTACTGCAAATAAAATTTTGGGTTACATCGAAATTCCAATAACTGTGAATGGCTCCACTAAACCAATGCGGTTCCATATAGTCCCTGGTTTACGAGAAGAGCTCTACCTGGGCATAGATTTCTGGGAGAAATTCGGTATTGTTCCTTCTTTTGTTAGTGAACTGACTCGCACAGAGCTACAAACTTTTAATACACATAACCTCACCACTGATCAGCAACATGAACTGGATATAATCAAGGATTCTTTCCCGTCATTTGAAGTGTCTGGGCTCGGAAAGACTTCTTTGGTTGAACATGTCATCGATGTTGGTGATAGTGCACCTGTTAAACAGAGGCACTATCCCACATCGCCGGCTGTTCAACTAAAGGTCTATGCCGAACTCGACCGAATGCTTCAAATGGGCGTGATCGAAGAGTCTAACAGTTCTTGGTGCTCGCCAGTGGTTTTGGTACAAAAAGAATCTGGTAAAAACAGATTATGTATTGATAGCCGTCGTGTCAATTCACTGACGAAAAAGGACGCTTACCCACTTCCCTTGATTGATGGCTTACTAGGTCGTCTAAATAGCACAAAGTACATTTCAAGTATTGATCTCAAAGATGCTTTCTGGCAGATTCCTCTGGCAGAAGCATCTAGAGACAAGACAGCCTTCACAGTGCCTGGTCGTCCATTGTATCAATTCCGGGTTATGCCCTTCGGATTGTGCAATGCTCCCCAGACAATGTGTCGGCTAATGCACAAAGTGATACCACATCAATATCACGAAAATGTCTTTGTTTATTTAGATGATCTATTGGTAGTCTCTTCCACGTTCCAGGAACATATGGAATTGCTGTCCAAAGTCTCTTCATTGTTAAGAGCGGCTGGGTTAACAATAAACCTCAAGAAAAGTAAATTTGTTCTGAGAGAGGTGAAATACTTGGGATTTTTGGTTGGTGAAGATGGTCTTCGAACAGACCCTGACAAGGTAAGAGCTGTAGCAGAGTATCCAGCTCCATCTACAGTAAAACAAATACGTAGACTATTGGGAATGGCTGGTTGGTACCAACGTTTCATACCAAATTATGCAAGCGTGGTATCACCGATTACAGATTTGTTGAAGAAGAGTTCGGGGAAATTGAAATGGACATTGGAAGCGCAAGCTGCTTTCGAAAATTTAAAACGATTGCTGACTACAGCACCAGTATTAGTGAACCCTGATTATAATAAAGAGTTCTTTATTAGATGCGATGCGAGTCTGACAGGGATAGGTAGTGTGTTGTATCAGGTTGATACTGACGGACAAGAGTGTCCGATAGCCTTCATGTCGAAGAAACTTAACAAAGCTCAGAGAAATTACTCAGTTTCTGAGCTTGAATGTCTTGCGGCAATTCTGAGTGTGAAGAAATTCAGGGGCTATGTTGAAGGTCACCGATTTACAATTGTGACTGATCACTCAAGTCTGAAGTGGCTTATGTCACAGAAAGACTTGAGTGGTCGTCTGGCTAGGTGGAGCCTAAAACTCCAACATATGGATTTTACCATTGTCCACCAAAAAGGTACCCAAAATATAGTCCCTGATGCTCTATCTCGTCTTTATGACGATACACACGAGGAATTGACGGAAGCATTAACACATCACATTAACGACATTAAAATCGACAATGAAGGTTATCGGCACAAGGAATATACGGATATGATAGCTAAAGTTCAATCATCTCCTAAGGACTTTCCATCTGTTAAAGTCGTGGATGATAAGCTATACATACGTATTGAGCCAAGATCTGATGCAATACCCAACGATGTTCCTGTGTGGAAACTCTGGGTACCAAAACCGATGACTTCCAACATGATTCAGAAACATCATGATGATAGTACTGCTGCTCATGGAGGTGTTAAAAAGACTTTAGAATTACTTCGACGTCTTTATTATTGGCCGGGCATGGCGTCACAGGTACACAACTATGTTGTGTCCTGCGACACATGTAAACAAACAAAAGCCACGAATCAGATATTGCGTCCTCCGATGCAATATCAATTCGAAACAGCACGTCCATGGCAGAGAGTCTATATAGATTTTTTGGGACCGTACCCTCGTTCTACACTTGGGAATACGGTGTTATTGATAGTTCTGGATCATGCTACGAAGTTTGTACTACTGAAACCACTTAGAAACGCAACTTCACCGAAGGTGAATGCTTTTCTAAGGAATGAAGTGTTTCTTACATATGGGGTACCAGAGTTTCTGCACAGTGACAATGGCAAACAGTTCACTAGTAGGAACTTTCAAAGTCTTTTGTCAGATTTCGGCATTAAACACATTAGGACCGGTGTTTATAGTCCTCAAAGTAACGCGTCAGAGCGGGTCAATAGGTCAGTTTTAGCAGCAATTCGAGCGTTCATTAAAGGTCAACACACCAAGTGGGATTCACAAATTGGTGAAATCGCATATGCACTGCGGGCTGCAGTACATTCTGCTACCAAGTACTCACCGTACTATTTATTATTTGGTCAACATCCAATCTCGGATGGAAATACTTACCATTTGTTGAGATCACTACACAAGCTTGGTGAAGATGCTGGTGAGGAAATAGAACGCTCTGATCATTTGACTCTGCTCAGGAACCGGGTTCAACAAAATTTAAAAGCAGCTTTTAAGAAATCGCAACATCAGTGCAACCTGCGATCTAAACTACGGACTTTTCAACCACATCAACGTGTGTTTGTACGGCAACATCATTTGAGTGACGCTACCAAAAAAGTTCTCGGCAAAATTGGCTCCAAAGTTCTTACCTGCAATGATTAAGACTAAGATTGGAAATGTACTCTACGAGTGCATAGATATGAGCGGTAAGAATCTTGGAGTACATCACGCGAAAGACATCAGGGAATGATGTCTTGTCGTTAGGTAGGGTTGTTCCTCTGGCTGATTGTCGTCTCTGGGGTTCACATCTTCAGGTCATACTTACTGGTTGTATCGGGGTGTCCATGTTGCTGACGTTCGGATGGATGGTCGGTCTCAATACTCAGTGAAGTTCTTAAGGACTTCATGAGTGTTGGAACCGGTCATCGGTCTTGACGCCGGTGACTGTGGGTATCTCGATCCCAGATACAGTTTAATAGGTGGAAGTAGTTCGGTGGTTTTCTGTCATGGAAGGGATGGCGACGTTTTTGTGATTTCAAGAGTAGAAATCTTGGTTTCTACCTTGAATTCATGGTGTAACGATCGCAATAATCGCAAAACAATAATAAAACCAAATTCATCTTCGTTTTCAATTCAATAAAAAAATGCATTTCATTAGTTTCCGTTCATTTTTACATTAATAATAATTTTAAAATTTTCTAAAACTTAACTGCTAGTTAAATTTTGAATATACTATAAAAAGCAAACGAACGTACTAAATTTTTATTTCCAATACTAATGAACAGACGTCGTTGTTAATCATTTGCTGAATTTCGAATATTACACGATTGATTAGAAGAGGTCAAAAGCAAAAATCACATTTTTGCAATTTTTAATTTGGAAAAAATTATTTCATTCCATTTTTGCTTTTCAAAAGAATCACAACATCCAATAATCTACTTAATTTATATAGATCAATGTCAATTGATAGTATTATTTAACTTTGATGTGATAAATCAATAATATTTTAATTCAAAAGTGATGTATTTAATTGCAATCAAGCAAATAAAAAAAAAAGTTGTAAACAAAGAAAAAATTCCAATGTCGTTTTGTTTAATTGTTAAAATTGATTTCTAATTTTAATAACTGTTTTGAGAAAGCATTATTTATTGGCTTTAATTACAATGGAAGATTCCACCCCGCTAAGTAGTTTACAGTGATTTGTGTTTTTTGTTTGTTCATCAAAAAGCTGATAATTTGCATAGATGCCAAATAAACAAAATATTTCAATTAACTTACCCTTAGTTTAATTATTTCTATCTACATATTATTTATCTATAACACTGGCAGTACATGAAGATAAAGTACCCAATGATGTTATCGAAAGTATGAATAGCAAGGATAACAGTGATCGAAGCTATTACCACAGTTAGAGACAATCGTTTGTTTGATGGTTTTTTCGGTTGTTGAAACCGCATGGATTCAAAGGCAGATATATGAATGAAAAGTTAAAGGATCGAATGCAATGTTCAATTGGCATTTCGAACAACGAAGGTGTAATTCAACAGCAGCAACTTATGTTCACAAATTAGTTCATCCAATTTAATTAATTGATCAAACGCTAGTCAAGGGAATTGAAGAATATTGATGACATCAATCAACAGTTATAATTCAAGGTATTTTTAGATTATAGATACATTAATTTTTATTACTTTATTCTCATTGGAATGTCAGAATAATTTTATAAAACATTAAGAGATTCCCAATTTTCAAGCTTCGTGTGGGGACAGATGCTGTCCCGTAGCATCAATTTTATTTGTAGTTAACAAAGGTCCAATAACATACTGGCTCCGTATCAGGGCAGTATTATAACGTGGCACCGTAACAGGTCCAAAAGCCAAACGTTATAACGTGGCGCCGAAACAGGGGACCCGTTAGCTTTTTTTTAGATATATATATAAATAATTTGGTGGGAAAATATTTTCCAGTTTGGGCGTTGGCAAGCCGGTTTTTTTTTTTGAAAAAAACTTTTTTTGTGGAACATTTTATATTATTATATTTATATATTTATATATTAATTGATTATTTCAATTCAGATTAATTAATATCTATATATAGTTTATTTTCGCGTCGGTTTATTTGGCTAAATTTTGTTAAAAAGCTAGAGGAAAAAATAAAGGTTTAGTTTCTAAGGTGTTCATGTGTATATTTATCATAAGTACTCTAAATTTATATTTTCAAAAATTTAAAGAATTCCGCGTTTCTCTTTGTAAGTTTTAGGATAAACCAGTTGTGGTTTTTTTTGGTAATAGGGTGGTGGCAATCGGTTTGGGCCGTGGTTGTCAATCAGCTTTTTGTGTATCTTGAAATAAACCAGTTATTGGTTTCGTTTTGATTAGGAAATTATATATTTTGAATTTTGATAAGAATGTATACAATTATGAGGAGTGGATTGGTCCACAGGAGGCCCCTGTTCCTCATTGTATAATTAGTTAAGACTAATTTTTTTTTTAATTTTGAAAAAAACCGTTTTGGGACAGCAATTTTTTTTGGAGATTGTTTTTTGTGCTGTCATCTGCTTTTAGTAATACTAATTGTTTTTTATTTTGGAAAAAAGAAAACCGTTTTGGGGAAGCAGTTTTTTTTTTGAAATTTTTTTATGCTACCATGTACATATTGTACATATAATTGTTTATATATTGTACATATTTTTGGATGATGCAATTAATTTATATATGAAATTAATTGTATGTTTTTTTGATTATGGTTAGATTTAGTAAGTGTTTAGCTACCACCATTTTTTTTTTTGGAATTATTTTTTTTTCTCATTGCGATTAATTTTAAAAAGTGGTATAAATATAGAAATAATTATTTTTAGCTAACATTTATTTTTATTGTTTGTTTTGAATACAATAAGTAAAGCGAAAAATTTGACCTGAACAAATATATTAGAGTTAATAACTTAAAAATTAGTAAGCTTAGTTTTGAATTTAAAATAATCGTAATTTTTTTTTTAAATTACCAATTTATTATTTAGTCTGAAGATTAAATTTAATTAATTTCATGTAAAACTTTATTAACACATATTATGTATTTCATATTTCGATTTAGCATTTTTAAATAAGAAATTATTTAGATTATGGATAAGTTATATATTATTTAGGTTTATTGATTCACTTTTCCCAGCGGTAGGCCTAACAAGCCATCCATGGGGCTTATCCCCTTAACATTGATGTCGTTCTTAGATCGCCTATGACCACCGGGGTTATGCGATCGAAGAACATTGGTTTCTTCTCTTCATTCGGCGAGGTAGTTCTCAGGGACGAGGAGTGGTGTTGCTGTGTTTGTACTTAGGTGCAAACCAGTAGTACCATTCTTTGCTCAGAGGCTTCTTCGGTGTAATGAAGAGAGGAACCAATTGTACTTTGCTTTCAGGATCAGAGGCTTCACCTCATACAAATTCAAAAACTTTTCCATTTTTTTCATTTAGTTTACAATAGAACAATTTTTCATAGAGTTTAAGATTTGAAGTCTGGTGCTCGGGAGCGTTCTTCAACTTTCGCATTAGGTTTAGTTGTAATTTATTTGTAGGTTAAACAAGCACAACTGGGTCAGTAGAAATGGACCTAGTGTCTAATCGTGACAGTTGTGATTGTTTTGTTAGGTTGGGGAGAATCTGTTCTGTAGAATCTGGTCGTTAGGGGCTTTTCTAGTCAGTTCTCACATGCATGGTTGGAGTGGGCTCGCGAGCGCGATATTTTAAATTTAAACAAAATGGATATTGTACCATACTTACTTTTTAAATTGTCTCCAGACGAATCTTGATTTTGGGAATCTCTTATATTATTAAATAAAAATAAAATAAATCAAACAAATTTTTCAAAAAAACTAAATAAAATTTTTATTAAATAAATAATTTTTTTAAAATTTAAGTTAATTTTAGGTAACTAAATAAATAAATTTTCTTAATTAAGCTTTACGTCAAGATATAAATAAATATTTTTATTTTTTTTAAAAAATAAATAAATATTTCAAAGTTAAGACGGTGCATCCGATAAATAAACATTCTTTTGAATATTTTTTATTTTTCAATTTTTTTTTAAAAAATAAATAAGTATTTTTAGGGGTGCTATCGTCAATAAATAATTTTAGGTATATAATTATTTCTGAAATTTCAGCATATCTGAAATTAAAATAAATAAATTATATTTTTACATATACAATATCTTAGGAATTTTTGTACAGATTCAGCAAGGATTAGCTACGACGGTCTTTCCTTTGGTTCCTTTACGAGTTTGTTTTTTATTACAAAAATTTTCTGTTTTTTTGGGGCGTTCGTTGGTTTTTTTTTCGTTTTACGCTTTTTTATTGTTTACACTTTTACAGCATACTAGCTACATTTTTTTTTGTTGAGATTGGTTTTATTATTGTTATTTGTTATTGTGAATTCTGGATTCTATAAATTTTACCATCAAAATGTCAAGTCAAATAGACATTGACCATCCATTTTATGGATTGGAACCCAGCGAACTGCAAATTGAATGTCTGGTTCGAGGTGTGGATTTCAGGGGGGTCAACTGGGCAGAGGAACTTCGAAACCACGCGGTACAAGGTTCAGTTCCATTAACTGTATCTCACGCGAGAGATTTGGTAGCTGAGTCTCAAATGGTGGTGCAGGCAGCACAACTAATTGTGAATCAGATACGTAGACTTCAGCCACCGATTAATCAGCCATTCTTAGATGGTCTGGCTAATCGTGTGTTGCACTATACAGGGAGGATGAATAGGTTGGGTTCTCGCGATGATTTGCAAGAAGCCCGCACCTACGCTATCTCCCAATTGTCACGCGCTTGGGATATAATAAGATCGTTGTCGACACGTCCAGTTATGCAGAGTAAACCAGGAGGATCATCTGTACCATCCGAATCACCTGCGTTTCAGCCAGAGGAGAGATCCACTCCAATACCAGTACAGCCAATGACTGATACGATACACAGTTTAAATCGTGGGTATCAACAACAACAAAGACGGGCAGAACAATTACCACCATCGTATTTTCAACAATCAGGTTTAAGAGCGGAGGACTTCGCATTACCACAACTGGGTTCATCGTTCCAAGCTGAACAAATATACATCAATCCGGCATTGGTACAGCAGCCTCTGAATCATCAACCGATACCACAGGAGCAGTTACAACAACTTCAAACAAATTATCCACAAGCTCCATTAACAGCACCACCACCATACAACCCACTTCCTCAGGTATCTCGTGTCGCGGCTCCAGCATTGTCACCGGGAGCATACCGAGAGGTACGTAGGAACAATTTGAGTCGTTATGACTCAAATTGGGTTCCGAACTTCACAGGGGATGGTCACTCCCCTGATGTTCATGAGTTTATTCATCGAGTGGAGGCGGCTGCAAGGAGGGACCGTGTGTCCTGGGACGACCTGAGGTCGATCGTTCCACGGTACCTCAAGGCAGCTGCCGATAGATATTATTTGAATTTGACTCATGAATATGAGGAAGTGACCTACTCAGTGCTTAGGGAAGGACTCCTACGCACCTTCGGTACGCTCACCGATGATAAAGCGGTATTACGTGTTCTTTTGAACCGTAAACAGAAAGTCAAAGAGAGCGTTTATGAGTATTTAGTTGAAGTGGGTTCGTTAAATCGGAGATTAGTTCGACCATTTGCTGCAGCTGAATTATTAGAAATCGCTAGGGAAGGACTGAGTGTAGAACTGAAGAACGCTACACTTGCAGCAACAATTACAACTATGGACGAGCTTCGGACATTGTGTCAGAAGTTCGAACGTTTGTGGTCTACACCAGTCCCAACCAGAATGTCAAACTTAAGGATTAGCGAACTACAGCAAATGGACGACTATGAATCAGAAATAGATCCAGAACAAGATGGATATATTGAAACGATGGATTCAAAACAGCCCGAACAACAGCACGAAGAAGGCGACGAGAGATGTAGCGACGGAGGATGATCGGCAACCACCAACGAAACCCAAATAAAATCATCGAATACATTTAATTTCCCATCATTACATCACACATATTTTAGACGTCTTGAACGCAACATTAGATATTGGAGGATGAGGAAATTATTTCGTAAAGCTTGTATTTCATCTATCCTTTCAGAAACAAAGGATCCTCGGCCGCGACTAGCAATAAAGATTTTGGACAAACATATTTCCGGACTATTGGATAGTGGAGCGTCAATCACTATACTTGGAAGAAATTCCTTGGATTTATTGGAATCATCAGGTACAACCTACCGTAAGTACACTTCATGTATTCGTACGGCAGATGGTACTGCAAATAAAATTTTGGGTTACATCGAAATTCCAATAACTGTGAATGGCTCCACTAAACCAATGCGGTTCCATATAGTCCCTGGTTTACGAGAAGAGCTCTACCTGGGCATAGATTTCTGGGAGAAATTCGGTATTGTTCCTTCTTTTGTTAGTGAACTGACTCGCACAGAGCTACAAACTTTTAATACACATAACCTCACCACTGATCAGCAACATGAACTGGATATAATCAAGGATTCTTTCCCGTCATTTGAAGTGTCTGGGCTCGGAAAGACTTCTTTGGTTGAACATGTCATCGATGTTGGTGATAGTGCACCTGTTAAACAGAGGCACTATCCCACATCGCCGGCTGTTCAACTAAAGGTCTATGCCGAACTCGACCGAATGCTTCAAATGGGCGTGATCGAAGAGTCTAACAGTTCTTGGTGCTCGCCAGTGGTTTTGGTACAAAAAGAATCTGGTAAAAACAGATTATGTATTGATAGCCGTCGTGTCAATTCACTGACGAAAAAGGACGCTTACCCACTTCCCTTGATTGATGGCTTACTAGGTCGTCTAAATAGCACAAAGTACATTTCAAGTATTGATCTCAAAGATGCTTTCTGGCAGATTCCTCTGGCAGAAGCATCTAGAGACAAGACAGCCTTCACAGTGCCTGGTCGTCCATTGTATCAATTCCGGGTTATGCCCTTCGGATTGTGCAATGCTCCCCAGACAATGTGTCGGCTAATGCACAAAGTGATACCACATCAATATCACGAAAATGTCTTTGTTTATTTAGATGATCTATTGGTAGTCTCTTCCACGTTCCAGGAACATATGGAATTGCTGTCCAAAGTCTCTTCATTGTTAAGAGCGGCTGGGTTAACAATAAACCTCAAGAAAAGTAAATTTGTTCTGAGAGAGGTGAAATACTTGGGATTTTTGGTTGGTGAAGATGGTCTTCGAACAGACCCTGACAAGGTAAGAGCTGTAGCAGAGTATCCAGCTCCATCTACAGTAAAACAAATACGTAGACTATTGGGAATGGCTGGTTGGTACCAACGTTTCATACCAAATTATGCAAGCGTGGTATCACCGATTACAGATTTGTTGAAGAAGAGTTCGGGGAAATTGAAATGGACATTGGAAGCGCAAGCTGCTTTCGAAAATTTAAAACGATTGCTGACTACAGCACCAGTATTAGTGAACCCTGATTATAATAAAGAGTTCTTTATTAGATGCGATGCGAGTCTGACAGGGATAGGTAGTGTGTTGTATCAGGTTGATACTGACGGACAAGAGTGTCCGATAGCCTTCATGTCGAAGAAACTTAACAAAGCTCAGAGAAATTACTCAGTTTCTGAGCTTGAATGTCTTGCGGCAATTCTGAGTGTGAAGAAATTCAGGGGCTATGTTGAAGGTCACCGATTTACAATTGTGACTGATCACTCAAGTCTGAAGTGGCTTATGTCACAGAAAGACTTGAGTGGTCGTCTGGCTAGGTGGAGCCTAAAACTCCAACATATGGATTTTACCATTGTCCACCAAAAAGGTACCCAAAATATAGTCCCTGATGCTCTATCTCGTCTTTATGACGATACACACGAGGAATTGACGGAAGCATTAACACATCACATTAACGACATTAAAATCGACAATGAAGGTTATCGGCACAAGGAATATACGGATATGATAGCTAAAGTTCAATCATCTCCTAAGGACTTTCCATCTGTTAAAGTCGTGGATGATAAGCTATACATACGTATTGAGCCAAGATCTGATGCAATACCCAACGATGTTCCTGTGTGGAAACTCTGGGTACCAAAACCGATGACTTCCAACATGATTCAGAAACATCATGATGATAGTACTGCTGCTCATGGAGGTGTTAAAAAGACTTTAGAATTACTTCGACGTCTTTATTATTGGCCGGGCATGGCGTCACAGGTACACAACTATGTTGTGTCCTGCGACACATGTAAACAAACAAAAGCCACGAATCAGATATTGCGTCCTCCGATGCAATATCAATTCGAAACAGCACGTCCATGGCAGAGAGTCTATATAGATTTTTTGGGACCGTACCCTCGTTCTACACTTGGGAATACGGTGTTATTGATAGTTCTGGATCATGCTACGAAGTTTGTACTACTGAAACCACTTAGAAACGCAACTTCACCGAAGGTGAATGCTTTTCTAAGGAATGAAGTGTTTCTTACATATGGGGTACCAGAGTTTCTGCACAGTGACAATGGCAAACAGTTCACTAGTAGGAACTTTCAAAGTCTTTTGTCAGATTTCGGCATTAAACACATTAGGACCGGTGTTTATAGTCCTCAAAGTAACGCGTCAGAGCGGGTCAATAGGTCAGTTTTAGCAGCAATTCGAGCGTTCATTAAAGGTCAACACACCAAGTGGGATTCACAAATTGGTGAAATCGCATATGCACTGCGGGCTGCAGTACATTCTGCTACCAAGTACTCACCGTACTATTTATTATTTGGTCAACATCCAATCTCGGATGGAAATACTTACCATTTGTTGAGATCACTACACAAGCTTGGTGAAGATGCTGGTGAGGAAATAGAACGCTCTGATCATTTGACTCTGCTCAGGAACCGGGTTCAACAAAATTTAAAAGCAGCTTTTAAGAAATCGCAACATCAGTGCAACCTGCGATCTAAACTACGGACTTTTCAACCACATCAACGTGTGTTTGTACGGCAACATCATTTGAGTGACGCTACCAAAAAAGTTCTCGGCAAAATTGGCTCCAAAGTTCTTACCTGCAATGATTAAGACTAAGATTGGAAATGTACTCTACGAGTGCATAGATATGAGCGGTAAGAATCTTGGAGTACATCACGCGAAAGACATCAGGGAATGATGTCTTGTCGTTAGGTAGGGTTGTTCCTCTGGCTGATTGTCGTCTCTGGGGTTCACATCTTCAGGTCATACTTACTGGTTGTATCGGGGTGTCCATGTTGCTGACGTTCGGATGGATGGTCGGTCTCAATACTCAGTGAAGTTCTTAAGGACTTCATGAGTGTTGGAACCGGTCATCGGTCTTGACGCCGGTGACTGTGGGTATCTCGATCCCAGATACAGTTTAATAGGTGGAAGTAGTTCGGTGGTTTTCTGTCATGGAAGGGATGGCGACGTTTTTGTGATTTCAAGAGTAGAAATCTTGGTTTCTACCTTGAATTCATGGTGTAACGATCGCAATAATCGCAAAACAATAATAAAACCAAATTCATCTTCGTTTTCAATTCAATAAAAAAATGCATTTCATTAGTTTCCGTTCATTTTTACATTAATAATAATTTTAAAATTTTCTAAAACTTAACTGCTAGTTAAATTTTGAATATACTATAAAAAGCAAACGAACGTACTAAATTTTTATTTCCAATACTAATGAACAGACGTCGTTGTTAATCATTTGCTGAATTTCGAATATTACACGATTGATTAGAAGAGGTCAAAAGCAAAAATCACATTTTTGCAATTTTTAATTTGGAAAAAATTATTTCATTCCATTTTTGCTTTTCAAAAGAATCACAACATCCAATAATCTACTTAATTTATATAGATCAATGTCAATTGATAGTATTATTTAACTTTGATGTGATAAATCAATAATATTTTAATTCAAAAGTGATGTATTTAATTGCAATCAAGCAAATAAAAAAAAAAGTTGTAAACAAAGAAAAAATTCCAATGTCGTTTTGTTTAATTGTTAAAATTGATTTCTAATTTTAATAACTGTTTTGAGAAAGCATTATTTATTGGCTTTAATTACAATGGAAGATTCCACCCCGCTAAGTAGTTTACAGTGATTTGTGTTTTTTGTTTGTTCATCAAAAAGCTGATAATTTGGATGACAATTTCAATTATATTTTTTATTTTATTTCATAGAAGGATAATTGTTGTCATTAATTGTTAAATCTGCTTTATAAAAGTGGCAGTACATGAAGATAAAGTACCCAATGATGTTATCGAAAGTATGAATAGCAAGGATAACAGTGATCGAAGCTATTACCACAGTTAGAGACAATCGTTTGTTTGATGGTTTTTTCGGTTGTTGAAACCGCATGGATTCAAAGGCAGATATATGAATGAAAAGTTAAAGGATCGAATGCAATGTTCAATTGGGCATTTCGAACAACGAAGGTGTAATTCAACAGCAGCAACTTATGTTCACAAATTAGTTCATCCAATTTAATTAATTGATCAAACGCTAGTCAAGGGAATTGAAGAATATTGATGACATCAATCAACAGTTATAATTCAAGGTATTTTTAGATTATAGATACATTAATTTTTATTACTTTATTCTCATTGGAATGTCAGAATAATTTTATAAAACATTAAGAGATTCCCAATTTTCAAGCTTCGTGTGGGGACAGATGCTGTCCCGTAGCATCAATTTTATTTGTAGTTAACAAAGGTCCAATAACATACTGGCTCCGTATCAGGGCAGTATTATAACGTGGCACCGTAACAGGTCCAAAAGCCAAACGTTATAAGTGAAACAAGCTTCTCTGGGATACCAAGGCATATGAGTGCGGACCAAAGGTTTTCGCGGATGATACTATCATATGCTTGCTTGAAATCAACGTAGAGCTGGTGAATGCTGATGTTGTACTCCCAACATTTTTCTAGAATCATCCATAAGGTAAAACATTGATCTGTGGTCGAACGGTTGGGACGAAAACCACACTGATAGTCACCGATGATAGATTCGGCGAACGGGATGAGTCGAGCAAGTACGACATTAGCTAGTATTTTATATGCAGTGTTCAACAGTGCGATGCCACGACAATTCGCACACTTCACCTTTCTTATGTAGCGGAACGATGAGAGCTGTTTTCCATTCAGCAGGTAGTTCTTCTTGGTCCCAGATTGCAAGAATCAGATCATATATACGTGAGACCAGAGCTGCTCCTCCATTTTTCAAAAGTTCTGCGGGAATACCATCGAAACCTGTTGATTTGCCATTTTTCAGTTTTTTAATGGCAGCTTCCACTTCTTCTATTGCTGGGTAAGGGACAAAAATCTCCTCATTTGATGGAGCAATTGCTCGAATAGGATGAACCTCATTCGTTCTATTCAGTAGGTCTTGAAAGTGGGATCGCCACACTGCCAGCACATCGCGTTCACTTGTTGTAAGTTCATTATTTTCATTTTTGATGGCTGTAGATCTTGGGTGGAAATCTTTTGTCAGATTCCGTGCATTGGCAAAGCACTCTTTTGAATTTCCGTTGGCCGCATGTTGGTCGATGTTTTCGATGCAGCTCTTCATGTGTTCGCGTTTCTTTTTACGTAGAAGTTTTGCTGAGGCTTTTCTGGCGCATAGATAATCAGCTTGGGAGCTTCGGGTGTTCCTTGTTAACCATTTTTCTCGCAGTTTTTGTTTATTTTCAACGGATTGGCGACATTCGTCGTCAAACCATTCGTTGTTTGATTTCGGTGGTCGTTTTCCGATTGTAGTTTGTGCTGCGGCTATAATGGTTGATTGAAGCGTTTGCCATTCTTCTTGTATGTTTAATGGCATCTCAGAAGAGATGTCATGCTCTTCTATGTTTTGTGTTATTATTTCCTGATATCTATTCAGCGTTTCCGGATGTTTAAATGCTTCGACATTCCAGCGGACGGTCTTTTTTACTTGCCTATTAAATGTAGATGATAATTTGCACTTGTACTTAAAGATGACAAGCATATGATCGGTGTCCATATCAGCACCTCTGTATGATCGAACGTCAGTTACACTTGTAGAGTGTCTCTTAGAGATCATGACGTGATCGATTTGATTTTCTGTTCTTCCGTCATTTGATTTCCACGTTGCTTTGTGAATTCTCTTGTGAGGGAAGAAAGTGCTGGAAATTACTAGATCATACATCATAGCCAGCTCGGCTGCGCGAAAACCGTTATTGTTGCTGGTATGATGCAAGCTGTTAGGGCCGATATGTGTTTTAGGTTCTGCAATCCTACCAATTTGAGCATTAAAATCACCTACCACGATTTTTATATCGTGCCGCGGGATGTTATTGATGACTTCTTCGAGTTCTAGGAAGAACAGGTCTTTAATATCATCTGCTTTATCTTCAGTAGGTGCAAGAACATTGACGATCGTTACATTGAATTTTTGCGTGCGGATTCTCAGTGTGCATAGCTGCATATTAATTGGGCAGAAGTCGATAACATGCTGATTCACGCGACGGTGTATAAGAAAGCCAACTCCAAATTCTCCTCCGTTTTGATGACCGCAATAATAAAGAGTGTATCCTTTCGCTGTTTCATGGATTCCACTACCTGGCCATCTTAGTTCTTGTAATGCCACTATATCCAGTGTGTAGCTCTCGACTTGTTGTGTTAGTTTTAGGAGATCTCCTGGTCTTCTAAGGCTTAGCACATTCCAGGTTCCCATTTTTAAATCATAGTCCGGGTACAGTTTCCGAGGTCGTTCCAATATTGAATCCGAGATATTCCGAGGCCTGTGTACAGAATTCATGACAATAATTTTTTTACGGAAATGGGGTGTTCTGCATCTTAAGGTCACCAGAAACAACCATTTTACACGTTTGTATAGCGAGCCGCTTGATTCAAGACAGACGCCCGCTGCAAGCCGCCCCTAAGATGGACAACAGACGCTTTCTACACATTCATATAGCGAGCCGCTTGATCCAAGACAGACGCCCGCTCCAAGCCGCCCCTAACATGGAGAACAGACGCTTGAGTTGCACTGGTTTTATGGCGCCAATGACTCGCCATGGTGCAGAACCATTGAGTATAAGCAGTATTTACTCTGCCCCCCTCAACTACACCAACCTAATTCTGTTAGCGTTACCCAGGTAGCACGGCGTGGACGTAGAATTTCGGATTTTCGCTACCCTGTATTCGAGTCATCAAGCATAATACGAGTCTTCAAGCATGCAAGATATCATGCTAAATAAATGTTGAATCTTTATATGTAAAATTGAAAGTATGTCTGTTTGTCGTTTATGCATTAATACAATATTCATCCGATCATCATGGGAAGTTTGGGTAGTTGCTGTGTACACTAGCCCAAAGGTAACTGGCAAATTTTGTTTTTTCCAAATCTGCACCTCATTGCCCTTATAATTATCTTAAGGGATTGTGCCTAAGTGTTGATAATTATTTAATACGATTTTTATTTAAATATCGTTTTATACGGTTATTTTGCTTTGATCAATGTTTTTTTGTTGAACATAATTTTTATGAAATTGAAAAATGAAAGTATAATCTGAAACAATTCAATGTGTATATCAAAATTATATGTATTGGAATTTAACACATCAAGATGTTACAATTATTTTATCATCTACACCAAATATGTTGTTGGTGGTTTGCAATGGTATGTAATACATGTTTCTAAAATTAGGTGAAGATAGTTAATAAAATCGATTATATCGATTTAAAGCACGAGACAGAATTCGCACAAATACTATACAAAGAACCAGAGCTTATGTTTGATTAAACATGGATGGTAATCATGATGAATAACCTAATTAAAAATGGTGGCACGATAGTGATTTGCAAACGGTAGCAATGCATTAATACCAATGAATTTAATACTTAGCTTTCCGCAGGAAGATTTGTAAAATTTGAAATTGTTGATCTATGATTGTGACAACCCCGCATACTTTAGTTTCTGCTATTGGCATATGAGTTAACTTGAGATATCGTATACCACTGGCAAAAGCAGTGAGATATCACTAGCCAAAGTGATATCTTAGGGATGTTGGCGGATGAAGTTTTTTCAATCAACGATAGCATCCCTTAGTCTTAGTTATGGAATATTCTTTGATGACGGCACGCTATTTTTTTAAAAATAAAATGTGTTTGGTAGTAGAAATTACAATGTGTGTCACAACGACAAATAAAAACCTTTTAAGAACACGGTCCCACAACAACATGCTTTCTAAGGTGTTGGTAGACGCAAATTTTTTATATGATATGTTTTGATTGTTTTCAATATAAAAATATGGAGGGGCTGAAATCTCACAGCTCTGAGATATCAAGACTTCGGTCTGGGTTAAGGATTTTGATATAGTTTTCGGCAAAAACTTTTATGAGAACATGGTTTTTAGTTTTGGGCAGCGATGTATATCAAACATAACTCTTTGTTAAAGTACAAGTATTTTTTTTTATCTCTGTTTAGAAATTTATTACAAAACTAACACGAAACATCAATACGATGCCGGGAAATTATAAAAGATCATAAATTAACATAATTTAGTGAAAAGATGATACAATCAGCAAACTACTCAAAAACCTCTCCATTTAGCGTTTCGAGAAAATATTACAAAATCACAAATTGAATCTTTTTTCAAAATTCCAAAAATATTCCAAAAATTAGAATAAAATCAAATATTTAAACTTTTTCTAAATTCTAATAATATTCCAAAAACTTAAAAATTCAAAAACTCAAACTTTTTCCAAAACTAAAAATATTGCAAAAATTATAACAATATCAAAAATTGAAACTTTTTCCAAAACTATAAAAATTAAAATAAAATTAAAAATTTAAAATTTTTCAAAATTCTAAAAATATTCCAAAAATTCTTACAAAATCAAAAATTGAAACTTTTTCAAAATTCCAAAAATATTCAAAAACTATAACGAATTCAAAAATGTCCATGTCCAATTTCATGTTTATTTACATTTTCAGCAAACTATTCAAAAACCTTCAATTTAGCGATTCGAGAAAATATTACAAAATCACAAATTCATATTTCTTTCAAAATTCCAAAAATATTGTAAAAATTATAATAAAATCAAACTTTTTTCAACATTCTAAAAATATTCCAAAAATTATTACAAAATCAAAAATTGAAACTTTTTTCAAAATTCCAAAAATTATACCTAATAAAATCAAAAATTTAAAATTTTTCAAAATTCCAAAAATATTCCAAAAATTCTTACAAAATCAAAAATTAAAACTTTTTCCAAAATTCTAAAAATATTGCAAAAATTATTACAAAATCAAAAATACAAACTTTTTTCAAAATTCCAAAAAAATTTCAAAAACTATAACAAATAAAAAAATTTCCATGTCCAATTTCATTTTCAATTACATTTACGTCATAAAAACAGCTACATTTTTTCTCCCAAAAAATTGGCTAAAAAAATCAATGAAATCGTTTTTTGACACGCTTGACATTATTTTTTTGACAAATTTATAATGCCATAATTCTCTATAATAATAATATATTTTCATGTTATACAAATTATTAAATTAATTTTTTTCCAAAAACTTGGGTAAAAAAATAAAAATCTTTCTTTTGACACACTTGACAACATTTTTTTGACAAACTTATAATGCAGTAATCTAGATTTTGGTCTCACATACCAATCCCGACCATCAAGATTTCTCCAAATGTAATGTTCCTACTCGTAATCACTTAAAATGAACGATTTTTAAGCAAAAAATATGCAAATTTCCATGTTTTGACACACTTGACGATTTTTTTGACACACTTCCGGTACAGTTATCGAACACATCGTCCTTTCGGCTCTTCCCATTGAGTAAACCTATTTATAGAAAAAAAATTTTGAAATCCGTCCAGCGTTTTTCTAAATTTCGTCGGTTGTGACGGCCGGGCGGCCGGACGGACGGCCGACAGACAGACACACATTTTTTTTTTTTGCTTTTTTAGAATCAGTAGGTCCTAAAACGTCGAGAAATGCCAAAAAAAGTGGGGGTAAGAATTTCACTTTTAGCTCATAAATGTAATGCTTAGGTCTTTCAGACCGAAGTAAATGTATATTATATAATAGTTGTTTGGAATTCTGACAGACGTGAAACGCAGAATAATTTTAATGATTTTAATTTAAAAATTGTGAAATTTTAATTTGCAATGCTACAATAATTGGAAGATACAAAAAACACAGGTATTTCACAGTTTTAAGTTTTCACTACAGCCGGCAGTCCTCAAGACTGCCTTCTTTTTTAGATTTGATAGATGATTATAGCTAATCATTTGAAAAAAAATTAAACTTGACCATTTATGATTTTCCTGAAACTTGACATGTAAGTATTATGGCCAAAATGACTTATTTTATTATGTATATTTGACGTTTGACAGTGTGGCGTTTGCTGTTAGATTTTTTAACGCTCACATCGCATATAGAATCACAAAAACGGTAAAATGCTAAAAAAATTAATGATAAAATCGAAATGAAGAAATTTTTAACCCTTTACCACTTCACAGTTACAAAATTTGGCTGCAGCAAAGCTCTAAACCAAACACAAACAATGTACAATATATAAGAAATATGCTTTAGAAACGAACTAAATTTAACTGAAAAAAGTAGACAAAACATACAAAGCGTTCAAAAGCGTATGCGATTAACAGACGCTGCCAATGGTAGTCTGTGTTTTTGAAACAATATTTTATTAACTTTATCTTTAACATATTTTTTTGGCATTTTTTTACTTTTACACTGATTTTAGGACTTTATAATCGAGAGTTTTTTTTTCGAGAAATTCAGAATCTCGAGAATTAAAATTCGAGGATTGAAATATTCTCGGAAAATGCCCAACTCCAATAGTGCAGCAGATAATCACAAGCAACCGCCTTTTTGAAAATGTGAATCTAAATATAAAGTCTTTTCCAAGATATCAAAAATTAAATGAAATGTTAAGTTGTTTACCGAATAAAAGTACATAATAAAATATCTCAAACCGTTTTCGTTTTATTACTATTGAAATAACAGAAGTTATCTTTAGTTAACTCTTCATGCTTATAGATTGTTCTTGCCCACTTACTCACAATCGTTTCAAATTTGGTAATAAGTCCTCTACCTTTAATCCTTTTCATCTCCTGTCCCTTCCTTCCACTTTCCTTGTTTCCTTTCCTTTGACACGACTCAGATATGCGTCCTTCGTTAGCATCACTGTCACTGTCCACCATGGCTAGCAATACACATTTGTTGGTAGCTAGCAACAACTCAATTTTATCTAGAGCTCTTAGTGTGTATCGTAAGTCCCTCAATGTTGGTCATTTCAACGCTCAGAGTCTTAAACCTAGTCCAAATTCCACTAAACTGGAGGAGGTAAGGTCTATTCTGTCGGGTAACTTCCTTGACCTTGGAGGGTTTCAGAAACCTGGCTTAAGTCTTACGTTTCAAATTTGGCTGTAAGAGTTGATGAGTATCGCGTATATCGTCATGACCGTCCGCGTAGACGTGAAGGTGGTGTTGCTCTGTTTGTTAATGAAAAGCTCAAATCCAAATCGATTGGCACATATGATAATTTGGATGCTGAGGCTGTCTTGGTTCAGGTCCTGGTGGGTGGCAGGAATGTGTTGGTTGTTGTGGCATATCTTTGTAATGGCAATTTTTCACTCCTTGAGGATTTTTTGACTTCATACGTATCTCAGTTTTCTTCTGTTGTTGTCATAGGAGATTTTAACACAAACATTTTAATACAAGCAAATATTATGGACGCTCTCGAGACCTGCTCTCGTCTAGGACTGAGCATTGTCCATAACAACGAGCCTACACATTATGCTTATAACTCGCTAGTTGGGTCTTGTATAGATTTTGGCTTTGTAAGCGATATATCTTTACTTAACATGAGCAGTCAGTTCCGAGTGCCTGGTATCTCAGCTCATTCCTTCATATTCCTGTCTCTTAATCTGCCTAAGGTCCTCGTGGCAACCAAGAAATTTTTTCGTGACTACAATAACATCAAATCTGAGCTTCTCTGCAACGAGCTCTCGCTTGTCGATCTGTCCTCTTTCTACAGTTGTATGGACTCTGACACAATGCTTTCCGTTCTTAATACCTATCTGCATAATGTCTTTGAGAAATGCGTGCCTGTTCGTTTTTATACGAGTAGTGCGCCTCTGTCTATCACTATTTCCCCTGATATGGCTCACGTTCGTTATCTGCGTGACTTTTCATATAAGGCGTATCAGAGAGACCCTGCTGAGACTGGCTGGGAGATTTTTTGTACCTATAGAAACAGGTTTAGGTCTATGGTCAGAAAGGCTAAGCTGGAGCTTGGCTCTCGTATTTTCTCTAATGTTTCTTCTGCCAAGGATATGTGGTCCAAGCTTAAGCACATTGGTGCGCTTAATTCCGAACCTGACCTTTCTCTCCTGAGTGTGCAAGACCTGAATCGGTTAAACCAGACCTTTTCTTCAATAAATTCATATCCTCCCCTTCCACGCTTCGATATGCTCCTTCCGGAAAGTCCTAATGCTTTTTCCTTCCGCTCGGTCACAAATTCTGTTGAGATGGCGTTTTACGCTATTTCATCGAATGCTGTGGGGTCGGATGGTACTCCTTTGAAGTTTTTAAAGCTTATTTTTCCTCTCATTCTGCCACATGTTTGTCATCTTCTAAACTTCATTCTTATGTCATCATCCTTCCCTTGTGGTTGGAAATTCTCTAATATTACGCCATTCCCCAAAGGAGCTTCCAATGAGTTTCGACCAATTAGTGTCCTTCCTACATTGTCTAAGGTTTTTGAGAGGGTCATCAATGATCAATGATCAATCAATGACATGTTACTTCTAACAAGTTGTTGTCCGACCATCAATCTGGATTTAGGAAGCATTATGGTACTACTCATACGTTCGTTGATATCTCTCACCGTTTACGCCGCAATAAGGATGGTAAGCTGATTAGTCTTCTTCTCTTTCTGGACTTTAGTAAGGCCTTCGACTCCATCGACCATTCATTGCTGGTCTCCAAACTTAAATCCATGTTCTTTTTTTCATCCAGTGCCTGTAACCTTGTTTTTTCTTACTTGTGCGATAGGTTCCAACGTGTTACTTCGGGCATGTCTGCATCTAGTTCTTCTCCTATTCTCAAAGGTGCTCCTCTGGGATCCATTTTGGGTCCTCTTCTTTTTTCGTTATTTATCAATTACGTCCCTTCCCTGTCATTCGATGCTTCACCTCTTTGCCGATGACGTTCAGTTGCTCCATGCTTGTCCACGATTTGACATCCATCGCTGTTGTCTTAAAGCTAATGCTGATCTCAAACTAATATCGGACTGGGCTGTCTCAAATAGGTTGGTTCTTAACCCGCTTAAGTCGCAGGCCATGCTGTTTAATTGCCCTTCATCGCTCTATAATCATGGGCTGACTATCAAGACCAGTGATACTGTGATCTCTTTTGCTACAGAGTAGTTGTTACCTTAGTAGCCTGAATCATTTCCTGGCTGTGCATATTAAAAAACGACTTGCTCATGCACTTGTCATGCCACTGTTTGACTATGGTATTGAGGTCTATTCTGGCTGTACCCTGGAGAATATCGGATTAATTAAGAAGTCTTTTAACTGGGTGCGACTTCTTCACCTATTCTTTAAACTATTCAAATATGGGTGTCGACCCTATTTGATGAAATGGTTTACTTTTGGTCCGTCAACTCGGTTGTATTTAATTACCCTTCCGTCCATATGCTGTAACATCAGTGCTCTGTCGTACACGTTTAGAACGTCTAAGCCTTTTAACGACCTTACGCAGGAGCTAAAGCGGTTCAATATGTCTGTCTCTAGTCTTAGATCCAAGCTTCTCATCCTTATGAACTGCTCTGGCACTATCTAGTCTTAAAACCTGTATTTGTCGCTATTGCTGCCCTCTCCAGTTTGCTTGCCTGCATATTTTCTGTTTTTCTTCTTTTTTCTGACGATTGTCTAGTAATATCTGCGTCGACGCTCCTTTTTCCCACTTCCTCCCTCCTTTCCTTTCTACCCTTAACTCCCGTTTCCCTCCTTCCCTATGTTATGGTATTCTTTTTTGACAACTATTAAACCAGTAAGCCTATAGTTAGCATCCATCTCTCCCCCTTATATTTGTCGTGTACATTTGTGGTTATGAATTATGTATAGGGGGTATGGCGGCTCAATCTGGCTCTGTTTTGATGCTGTCGTTGATATGTATTCATAATTAATTTTTTTTTTCTCTTTTCTTTGGCTTAAATAATATTTTTTATTATTCTGATATTACTTTGATATCATAATTCTAGTCTGTAGTTATGTATTATATACACGCATATATAGTTTATAGTCATGTTGTATAATAGTTAAGTATTTTTTCAGTATGGCTGTATGTATATATAGTTTATAGTCATGTATGTATAGTCTAAGTATAATTTTAAAAAACTAGAAAAAACTAAAAGTATAAACTAGTAAGCATTACCACATTCCTTATTTCGAGTGAATAAGAATATTCTAACTTTTTTAGTACTTACTAGAAAATTGTAGAATATGCTGGAAATTATAAATGTCAAAGAAAATAACCGCAAATGTCTGAAGAAAAGGATGATTTCTTCAGGTTTGAATACAAATTTAAAAATACATATTTGTTAATGTTTAAAATTTTTTGCAATTGGAGCAATTGGCAATTGAAGAACCATTCTCTATAAATTTTCCACCGTTTACTCAATTTAAAAAAACCTCTAACAATCATTTTATATAAATCATAAATTAAATACTGTATTGTTTATTTATTTATTTACAAAAATATGTTATCGCACAAAAATCTTAGATTTCCAATTAATTGTAAAAAATTACTAAAATTTAATTTAAATAACTTAAATAATTTTTAAAATGATGAATTCATACATTATTTTCA
>CAVNZG010000794.1:0-28749 GCA_963693315.1 Diogma glabrata
CTCACAGATCTATCAGAGTAGTGCTGGATGGTAATATGTGGTCTAAATTCCCAATTCAGGACAGTGCTCCTCAGGGTTCAGTCCTATCACCAGCCTTTTCCTGATCTTTATCAACGATATGTTATATATCACCACAAATTCAATATATAGCTTTGCCGACGACAGTACTATATTCCACTCCTATTCTTTTAAAAAACAGCCATCTAGTTTATCTTCTAAATGTCAACGTAGAAAAATGGTTGAATTCTTGGATTTAGATCTTGAATTAATCCGGGACTGGGGTAAACGGAATCTTATGATATTTAATTCTATGAAGACGAAGTCGTTTTGTCCCATAAAAGCTCACTATATAACGGCAATGCAACGTTTTCCAGGCAACCACTATTAGACTCGCCTACATTCAAACTATTGAGCACTAATATCAATCACAAACTGAAATGGCATGATCATATTCTTTCCGTGGCAAAATTGGAGTCCCAACGACTTGGCTTCCTAACTCGCTGTAAAAGCATTTTCTCTCCATCGGCAATTACTACGATCTATAAAGCATTTATACGATCGATGCTCGAGTTCGACTCCCATTTATGGGCTGCAGCACCAGAAACCAGATTTTGTCGATAGAATTCACAGGCATGCTTTGAAATTGATCGATAATCCAATGCTAACATCGGGTATGGATTCACTGTATCATAGAAGAGTGGTTGGAGCTCTTACACTGTTTTATAGATACTACTACGGTAAATGCTCTAAGGAAATTAATAACTTAATACCTCCATTACGTAGATCTTCACAAGCCATAAGACAATCTTTGCATTCCCTAAAGCATACCTTAGAGGTCTCATATGTGAGAAAATCTAGCTATAATTACTCCTTCCTTCCACGTTCCGTATACATGGTGGAATCAATTACCAAAAAATATTTTCCCTGCTACGTACAATCTCCAAGCTTTTAAATCCGCAATACATCTTAACTATCGCTCCAGTCCTATCTAGGGCATGGTAAGATTAATCGATTGTTCGATTAATTGATCATTTCGCAAATTGTTCGATTAATCAAACAAAATAGTATATTCTTCAACGATGCCGAAAACAGCATATTTTGAAACGAGAGGACAGTTTACCAGCCAAAGCGATAGCCGAGGTTAGTAATGGTCGCGAGATTCAAAATATGATTTTTGGCGAGTAGAAGACTGTACTTTTTCTACTACTTTTTTAAAAATTATTATTAATCTTTAAACATTTTCATTTATAATTACATACAATTCATTTTTTTAAACATACACTGTTACAAATTAAAATTGTATATGTGTATTTATATTTCTGCTATTAAAATAGATGACTCAATATGAATAAATTATTCAATTTTTATTTTATGTCAAAGACGTAGCTGTCTTTAATTACAAGCCGTATTGTTTTTTTCGTTAATTTTTTACATATCCATACATATAGTTATTCATGATGTTATATTATTAATTCTATTTACACTACAAAATCCTATATTATTATTCTATTTACTCTAAAGTTCTTAAAATCATTAAATAATACATCTTTGAAGGTTTATTGTTTTTTGAATTTTGCGTCTAGTAGGCTTATAACTAAAGATGGTTTGTACTTTGTCATAAACAAAATCAAATTTAGATTTCAGATTTCTAAAATAAAAATATCAGTTTTGATTTAGTTTTTGAATGGGTATGACGTTACGTTAATTCTTTATATATTTTAACACAACCTAAATTATTTTACGTAAAATAAATATTTTTTTTTCATTTTTGTTGAATAAATAGGTGAAATAATACTTTTTAAAAATATATTAATACCAACGGTTTTTTATCATACTATTTAAAAAGAATATATGAATATTATATTTTTAACTATTATTATTTTACAATTTTAATGTAAATTGTCCGTAAATAATTCAAAAATAAACTAACGTCATCCTCCAGACAGAGACAAATTAACACTAACAAAATTATTTCATTCAATCAATTGATTGTCTTAACGGGTATTCTAGGATGGTTTATTCTAGTTAAGAAATTAGAAAATAGATGGCTTTTAAAATATTACTTTCGTCACTAGGTACGAAAGCAATTCGTATAGGATTTTTTATCACCGGTTACGAAAAAGAAGTTTTCGATTCAATGAACAAACATCGAAAGTAGATTTTTTATGTTGGGTAGTAGAAAAAAGTTTTTAATCGATTAATCTAAAATTACGAAAAAGTTAAAATTTACAAATTGATGTGATAAAAGATTTTTGTACCAAGTTGTAAAAAGATTTTTTGTCTAAATACGTATTCTCTTTCTGTTACGAATTACTTTTTTAGTTTTTCTGTGTAGATACCACAAAGTATATATTAGTAACAAAGTTTGTTCACAATGCAAAAATCTTTACTTTACCTTAAGAAATATTTTTATTACTGATCAGTAAACAATCAATTACTTTATCCACGACTACTAAAAAATATATGCTTTCCATGTGTATGTCTTCCATTGTAATTTTATAAATTCTATCACTTGAAGAAAAGTGTGACGCAAGTGTTACATTCTACTACAGTTCTATAGTTTATTTGTCATAGTGTATTATCAAAAGGTTCAAACGAGAACAATACATATATAAAATATAAAATAATAAATTTAAGTTTCAGTTTTCTATGCTATCTATGATTTACATATTTCAATATGGTGATAAAAACTTTAGCAAGCAAACTTGAAATTAATCGAAATATTTTGCAGTCGTGGAGAAAATAGTATCTTGTATTCGCATAGGATGATGGAAATTCTTCACTAAGATGATTCCCTCCACTCGCTATGCTCGTTTCGAGAAACTTCATTCTCGTGAAGAATTGCCATCATTCTCAACTCATACAATAATCTACTATTCCATTATGATGGATACAGCTTGTATAGTTTCTTAACATTTTCAATTAGTACAGTATATTTTTAGTACAGTATATATCAGTAACACCCAGTTTTGTAAGGACTAAAAATTCTACTGACAGAGAGAGAAATACGGATACAAATAATGAAAATGGGGATGAAATCGGAAAACAGATGAAAGGAAAACATTCTTTATACATAGAACGATATGAATGTTTTTCTTTATCACTTGATTACAAATTTAATTCAAATTTTCGAAATTTTTCTTATGGCATTGTAAAAGTTGAACTTTTAAATATGATATACCGATGAGCGTATTTATTTCAAAAAATTTAATAAAAATATTAGAAATAGAGAAAATTTTATTTAATCGACTAATCAATTAATCGGTGTTAAAATTTTTATATTATTCGTTAATCGATATTTGGTCCCAATCGATTGATCGACCATGCCCTAGTCCTATCCCAAGTTTTTAAATACAAATTTTAAACTTTCCTCTCCTAACGTTAACACGTTCATCAAGCATTAGAGCAGCGGTTTCCAAACTTTCTGATACTGCGACCCACATAAGAAAAAAAGAAAAATTGGCGGCCGCTTATTAGATAAAACAATAAAATAATAGAAGCACATTTTCAAGTTGTAAAAAGTAATGTATTCATAGAATAAAACGAAACAAAAATTTGTAAAAATTTAGTATATGTATATTTATTGAAAAAATTTAAGGTGATGGATGAGCTTGTTTGTTAGCACAAAGTTTCTCAAATCGTGGTGTTATTGTTGAAATAGCCACCCGAAGTTCTTTTTCCACTACTAAACGATTTCGATTTCATGGCTGCTAAAGCAGAAAACCCAGTTTCGCATAAATATGATGTTACGAATGGTAACAGCACAATTATAGCTATGTCCGACAAAGTAATATAATCTTTTTTTCGTTCCACCCAAAACTGAATTAAAGTTTTACTATCAAATTCCTGTTGCAATGAAGTATCGCAAGATATTTCAATCAATATGTAAAATCAATATCTTTGTAAAATCAATGTCGTTGAAATAATCATTGAAAATCAAACTTACTCAAATTTGCTTTGATCTACTCTACCTCGAACAAGTTGTGTAGTTGAAAAGTAGTTTATTATTCGATTTTATTTAAATCAGTTATAATTTTGTTTTGATATTTTTAATAATAAAATGGACCAGTCAGATCTAAATATTAGCCCAAAATAAAAAATTTTGCTAATAATAAAATTGTGTGGTTTCTTTTAAAAATTTTCAAACTTTTGGCGTTCCATTGGTGATCTACTCAAAAGCTGCTTTGAGCAGCTATTTTGTTCCAAAGGAACGCATTTAATGTGAAAAATGTTTTAGTAAACTTTGCAAATGTTCTTTAAAAAGATTTTTGTTTGCTTTAATTGTTTCTGGTACCGGCGTCATTTAAAATTGGAAACATGTCATATAAATTGGATATCCCTAGCTCCAATTTTTTAATGAATGCCGTGACTATGTCTTTTTGAATAAGAGAATGCATTTGTCGACCTTGCATTGATTTATTTAAATCGCTTAATTTTTAAAAAATTTCAACTAAATAAACAAGTTTAAGAATAAAGTTATCGTTGCGAAAGGAAGATGCCTCATCTTTGTGATTTACAGCAAGAAAGATCGCAATTTCGTCTTTAAGTTTGAAGATTTGAGAAACTTTGTGCTAACAAACAAGCTCATCCATCACATTAAATTTTTTCAATAAATATACATATACTAAATTTTACTAATTTTTGTTTGAATAAATTTTGAACGAGATAGCCAACATACTTCACAATAGTACAAAGGTGATGTATATTCAGCTCCCATATCTTCACACAACTTTCCAAATAATCTCGCTTTCAAAGGACTGTTTTTGATATAGCTTATAACTTTTGTAACAATATGAAATATGTTTATTATTTATTATTATTATTAAATTAAATTATTATTATTAAATTAAAAACTTCACGACCCCCTTGAGGTTATTACGCGACCCCCTGTGGGTCGCGACCCACAGTTTGGAAACCGCTGCATTAGAGGTTTATAACCTAAGTGATTAACCTGAACTATAAAAATAAACAAAAAACTTCTGGTAAGTTTAATTTTTGTTTTTGTAATAATTTTTGGCATATTTTTAGAATTTTGAAAAAAGTTTGTGTTTGTGATTTTGTTATAATTTTTGCTATAGTTTCAGAATTTTGGAAAATGTTTCAATTTTTGCTTTTGTTATAATTTTTGCAAAATTTTTAGAATTGCAGAATTTTTTGAAAAGAGTTTCAATATTCGATTTTGTAATAATTTTTGAAATATTTTTAGAGTTTTGACAAAAGATTCAATTTATGATTTTAAAATAATTTTTGGAATATTTTTAGAATTTTGAAAAAGTTTAAATTTAGATTTTATTATAAAAATTTTGAAAAAAGTTTGCATTTTTATTTTGTTATAATTTTTGCAATATTTTAAGAATTTTTGAAAAAGATTCAAAATTTGATTTTCTTAAATTTTTTGGAATATTTATAGAATTTTGAAAAAAATTATAAATTTTTGATTTTATTATTTTTAGAATATTTTTGGAATTTTGAAAGCAATTTGAATTTTTGATTTTGTTTTATGTTTGATATACATCGCTGCCCAAAATCAAAAACAATGTCCTCATAGAAGTTTTTTGCTGAAAACTATATCAAAAGCCTTAACCCAGATTGAATTCTTGATATTTTACAAATATTAAGATGCTCTCTAATTTTTCAATATTTGTTTTAGTTTAGCAGATCAAAAGGATTGAATTAATTTTTATAAAGAACTGTTGGTTCATGTGAGGAACGTAGGGGAGGGACGATTGGAGAGTTGCACTTTTTTGACAAAAACTCAAAAACTGTGCACCCACACATTCTAAATATAATTACAATGTTTCTTAAATTAGTTGCTCTTTCAAATGACTCATTTAGGTCAAAAAAGTTTTTTTCAATAATTTTTATTTCTATTTATATTTTTATATATTAAACGATAGAAAAATCTGTAAAACTTGAAATTAATAAATAAACAACATATTTACTTTTACATCTTCGAATGAAGTATAGTAGAATTTTTTTGCAGCGATTTTTTGACAGATAGGACGCAGCAAGAGATAACAGATGAGACAAAAAGTAAAACAGAGATGTATTATTTATTTTGGGATAAATTTGTTTTCAAAACAATTATATTAGTTAAATTTCTACTAGTTCGTACCATTTGTTTGTTGTGATATTTGCTTCCATAGGCGTCGTTATGTTTATTATAATTATTTTTAATTACCAAAATTTTGTTACATTGCCTACAAAATCATTAATATTTTTACTAGTTTTTGGTTTTCTATTATAATTGGTTGAATTTCAATAGTAATTTATTAATTTTATGCGTTTTTTTTGTCCATTTCCATGGGACCCCAATAGTTTTTTTTAATATTTTAATCGAGACACTGAATGTGCAAACAATATGCGCATGTGCAAACAATATGCGCATAACAAACAAACTTCGTGTTCGCTGGCAAAAAAATTCTACTATACATATGATTGTAATATTGATTTACGAGACTTTAAGCCACCTGTGATTTTAGTTATAAAAAAAATAGTACATTTTGCTACCGGAAATAAAAACATTAAACATTGCTTATTCGTGAGTAAGGAGAAAGAAAACAATCCGTTCCCGAGAACGAGCTAGCAGTAGCACTTTATATACACCTCGAGCATAAAACTTATATTTCTTTCCAGTAACAGTTAAAATATTTTTTATTTCATTCTAATTGGCACAGTTCTTATTTTACAAGAATAAAAATCCAATTTTCAAAACAAATTTGATTTTCAACGTTTTATAAAGAAAGTCACGAGTATAAATTAAAATAATTCTAATTTCTTCTCAAATATGCTGGAAAATCGAAAAATAAAAATTCAAGTAACACGTGTTCAAAAATGAGACTATTTTATCTACTTTATTTTCAAATGAAAAAACAATATATAAACTAAATTATATTAGGAAACCGTCTTGTAGTTGAAAAATTAAAATTAGAAAAATACGTTTTGTAGTTATACGAAAATTGTGTATTACAAACAATCATTTATTAAGTAAAATTAAATTAAATTTACATAATCACGGTCGTTTTACTTGTCGTGTCACTCCTATTTTTGTTTCAATATAAAATTATCTTTAAGGAGAACGTGACACTTTATTGACTTTTAATAAGGGAAAATAATCAAATATTTATTGCGTTTGAACACGTCAATTTGCCTATTCTTAATTTTAATTTTTTTAATAAAATTTGTTGTGTACTAGGAATTACAATAAGTGTCTCAGCAAAAAAGTCCATTTTTGAAAGTGACTGATTAATTTTCAATATTAACGTATTGGAATATGTGGATATAAACCAAAATAGATATGTTTTAAAAATTGTTTTGAATTGAACTTTGTCTTCAGTTGTTACCACATGACAAAAACTTTTACCGCAATACTAGGAACGATTTTCTAATTTTTGATTAAACGAAAACTAGTTTTATTTAGAATGATGCATAATCTACTCTCTAATGTGGATTTAAAAAGATCAAATGAATTTGTGATTGCCGTCTTCTAGATGTCTTCGACAGATTTAACCTAATTCAACCCTATGTTGAAATTCAGTGAATACAACTTTTTGGATTGGATTGGATTAGATTAACCGCCGTAGTCTTGACATAGACAAGTGCTGGCTGGTATTTGTATGATGTACCACTTTATGTTTGACCGGTAAATTATAGTTCGGCTCTGCTAGACCAAATTTACTAAAAACTCAGCACCGATGATCGGCCGTTTCACTTGGGCAAGTATGAAAGCGTGTTTGGAAGTATGCACAATTCCGATGTCTATACCTGTAAAGGTTGCGTTCCATAGGTATTTATTACTTTTCAGCGGACAAAGCTAAAATTTTGGATTTCGGATGATAGAATATTGATAGATAGACAAAACCTCCTCTGAATAAGAGCACTGAAAGTTCTGCTTCCGTTTCTACAAGAAAGGTCTGCCAGTTAGACCGGTCGTAAATAATTAAACGTTATGCTTAGTTGCTTTTAAGCATAGACGTATCGACTATAAGCTTTAATTGTTTTGTGATTATTTTTGTTATCAGTATCCATGATGGTATTGGATTCCGTAAAACAATTTTTGAAAAAAGTGCTTGTAATGAGCATGTTACAAAATCTCCGTGTACAAAACTGTTCATAACACGGTCATGCACATTAGGTGCACAATACCGTGCACACGTCCTAAAACGGGCTAGCACATATGTGCACACAAACCTTAGCCGCTTGTTTCACGAATAATAAAAAACGAAGCAAAACGAAATTTATTTAATGATAAGAATAAAGGTGCAAACACAATAGATCCGTTTCATCCGCTCCGTTATATTTGAACTATCAGTTTATATGTAAAACAGAAATTAAAACATAATGAACGGAGGGGAAAAAGCGGAACGGATACCAAACACAAATTAAAACTTTTACGGAAGACATAACCTCAAATAATATTGTTTATTTTTTCTACATATTTATATAAATAAGCAGATTTCAACAAATTTCATAAAATATGAACATAATTTAGCAGATCTATAAAATAATACATAAAAATATAAATATAAATAAAATATAAGTTTTTGGATAGTTAAAGAAGCTCCAGTTATATTTTGTTTTACAAAACGAACGGATTGAGGCGGATAAAAAACGAACGGTACGGATCTATTGTGTTTGAACCTTAATAAACAAAGAATAAAAAAATGCAGACTAAAAAAGTAGTTACATACATACATTTTTGAAAATAACTGACTGTTATGAGATACTATGCCTTTCGTAAAAATTGATGAATTTTATTTTTGTTTCATCTTAAATTATGTGCGAAAGAAATTTGTTTGTGAAAGTTAGTAAGAACATTCGCAAAAAAACAATTGCCCGTTTGTTAATAATTAATTTTGTAGTATAGTTAGAGGTACTTACTTCGATTCGAAGTATTTAGAAACAAAAAAGAAAATGACTTGGAAAAAAAAATTAACCATTTGCTTTCGGGCACACGTCTGCTGCTGTTTTTGTCTTCGGCTGCTCTGGCCAGAGGTGAAATTGGTCGTGGATGATTCCTTACTAATGGTGCCTTACCTATACTAACATCAGATGAGCAGACAAGATAAAATTAAAAGGGAAAAGATATTTGGGGAGAGAACGACTGGATAAAACAAAACAAGCCAATCAACCACATGAATGAAGGACCCTCTTAAATTCACCCTCACGTTAACTTCAAGTTTTAACTGAACCGTATCTTAAGAAACTACAGGATTTTGATTTATAGTCGGTAAGAAATTACGTATTCTTTGACGTTTTATTTGATATCAATTTTGGGTTAGGAATCAATTTTATAAATTCATTAATTCTTTCAAAGCGAACAACCACAAAATACCATTACCGATCTTCGATTATCACTGGATAATTACAGGCATTTTACGTTTTAATTAACTCACTATATATACATATATATACCCATACACACATATATACATATATATTCATATATACACAATATAGTGAATTTTAATATGTTAGTCAATATATTCCATACATGAAATCATTAATCATAATGATAATTATTGTTTTTATTTCCTATTTAAATTAACAGTTCAATTACTGTTCATAATAGTTTATCTTGGAAGATGATAGTGGTTTAATTCAAAATGTTTGGATTTTCTTTCCGAAATTTAAAAATAATAATAAAGTTATAGTATAACAGACAGATAGAATTTTACATCATTTTTAATCGAAAAACTTTTAAATTTTAAATGATAGCTTTTCAAAGCATAACCTCAAAACGTATCAAAAAAGTATGATGTTTGGTCTTATTTTAAAACGGTAGACAATCAAAAAGAAGCGACTTTTACTAAAGGTTCAAAGGTTCTAGGATGTAAAGGATCAAACACCAACCCCTAATAAGTCACCTGAAAACACAGGACCCCGCAATTACTAAATGGATCGTTAAACAAGAAATTGTAATGAAAAGGACTAAAATTATTAATCTTCAACTATGCTCCAATAATTTGTTGTTATGTTAAATGTACTTTTAAATAAATGTTGCTTTTGTTTATACACAAAAAAAAATAAACGGTAATTAAAATAAAACATAATACTAATAGTAAATAAATTTGAGTCATCTTGTATTGCACAACCAAACCGTTTCCTTTTGAGTTTTATCGATCATTCTTAAAGAAATTATTTTTAATCTTAGTTTGTTTTGTCATTACGCATGTGTAGAAAATGTTCATGAGTTTTAAACCACCGAAACAATATTATTGAGAATAATTAGTTAGAAAAAAATTAGTTTCTAATAAATTAGAAATATTTGATTTGAAACAAGAATGAAAATGGGGAAAAGAAGAGCGACTCAAAATTGCAGGAGCCAATGAACAACTTGATCTCGCCAACACTCCATCCTCCTCACGCCACCGTTGACCCGGACTTTATCCGTTGCATTTTATATTTTCGGCACCGGTTTCCACCTGCATTACTCACAAATCAGCCACTAGTTTCTCTAGCGGCTCAATGCTAACTATACGCGTACCCCCAAAAGAATTTCACTCTTCACACAAAAAAAAACAATTTAAATATGTCCATATCTAAGAAAAGAAACTCAAATGATGGCGATAATTCCAGGCTAAACAAGATCGTAGGAGAAGTTATAAATATAACATAAAAATATAATATAAAGAGAGATCGATCTTAGTCAATCAAAGTAAAACCAAATCTGCACTGAGAGAAATCGTATTCTAATATTAAGTAAAAGCTACTCTTAAATCTAGAAACTCTTAGTTGATGAAAATTCGAAACTCATTTTCTAGATTATAGAATAACTGGTTTAAACTAAGAGAAGTTTTGTCAATATTATCAATAAGTCTATTTTATAAATTAAGATTAACTTGCTCAATTTCACTTAATTATGAAATACTCAATTTAAATACTTTACATTTATTTTCATAGATTTTACGATCAATTTAACAACTATGCGCTTCAAAATAGAATTTCCATAAATCGATGATATTGTCCAATGTTTATTTCCATTTAAATATTTACAATCATTTGTAGAAAAACCAATTCTTGAAAATGTATTTCTAATATAGTTTTATTGTGAGAAAATTGCATTAAAATTTTTTTAACTCAATTTCTTAAATTTAAAAGCGATTTAACTCAATATGAGAATTTCAATGTATCAAATGTTTTTAACATGCAAATTGCAAATAGTTAATAGATTATTATAAAATAGAAGTAGTTGAGAAGTGAATTTAATTTTAAACTAACTTTTAAAATTAAATAAACAGTAAACAGTTCAACTTATGTCTTGGTGCATACTGCCATTAATTTTGGCAATTGTCATATTCCTATATAATTTAATTATGATCAATATTCTATTATAAAGCCATATAATATTAATGTGACGCATGACGGGATTAATTTTTGTTAATTTGTAACTGTATTTTAAATTGTGATCTTTAGTTGTGACAACCCTTCGTACTCCAGTCCCCAGTCCTTGACAATACCACTGATACATTACTAACCAAGATGCTAGATGTTGGCCATTGAACTATATTCCGCCAACGGTAGAAATTTTAGTTTTAATTATTGAATATTTCTTGATGATAGTTGAGGAAGACAGTGCGTCACATACTCAAGTGGAGAATATAGAAATGTTCATGATTCATGAACTCTTGTATATAATTCTACATTCAAAAATATATGAATTCAAAAACTGTGTTTAGTTATTCTTCATTTATGTAAAATAAAATCAATAATGGGTTCTAATCAACAATTTGTCGACAGTTTTGTTTCTTATACTCAAGTAGAGAATTGAGTGATATATTGTTTGCAAAACTTCCTTTTTTTATAATAATAAAAGAAATGATAATTAATACATATAATAAATATTTAGGCAAAAGTAATAATTATTACCAAAAAATTTTCTAATATAAAATTTAATATATTTTTTTGAAGTAATTTTTTCAAAATTCAACATTTAGGTTAACTCTAATAAAAGAGAATCAACAATTTTATTTAAAATTTATTTTAAAATTATGCCAATTATGGCGACTATTTTAATGAATAATTATATTATTATTATTTATTATGTATTATTAATTTGTTACGATTAATTTATTCATACAAATTGATGTACTTTTAACTTAAACAATAACAATAATACTAACTTTTAACTAATTTGTAACACATATTGAAGAAATATTTTCTTTATTTACAGAATTCTTTTTTTGTATCAAAAATACATTTTTCAGAAATTTATAATGTCGTCTATTATTTTCACTTATTTTCAGAATGGTTGTTTATGAAATTTAAATATTATTCTTAATAAAATAATTTGGAAGCGTGTTTAACATGCATTGCTAGTCTCAAATAGATTTCCAGTGTGTTACAAAACGATTGCTTTATTTCTCAAATCCAGAAATTACATCCACTAGTTTGTCTCAGATTATGAATAATTGTACTTGGCTCAAATTTATTTTATAAAGATTTTGAGCATATTATTCTATCAACAATTCAAATGTTAATCACTATTTTCTTAATTATACCAAAATTATGCTCAGCTTTAGAAAAAAAAAGTTACGTTTTGTAATAAATGTATTCTTATATTTAGAATGTTTTTTTATATCATGCTTAAAAAAAGTAGCTATATTCACAAATCTAATCTAAATTTAAAAAGGTTAACAATTTCATCAATGGTAAATTTATAAGATACTCGAATTGAGAAACTATATTTCCTTGATTTATATTTTAAATTCATAATATTAGAATTTCAAAAATTAACAAATTGTCGGTCCCTTATTCTTCATATTAGAACAGGTTGAGAATAGTTGTTCTTGGCGCACATTTAAGCAACTTTTATGCATGATTTAATACATATATCGTATAATTTGAGCACACCTTTTTTTCAGTGTGGTAATCCCGTTGCAATTGTTTGGTTCTAATCAGACTAACAATAAACGAAGTTTTATACCCATACGGTTAAACTAAATCAACTATACTATTCGTACCTGTAATATCCAATATGAAATTTTCAATCTAATACCAACAATAGTTATTGATATCTCCAACAAAAAATATTCCTTCACTCAAAACAAATCAACTTATTTCACTGCTATCACTAAACTCGTTCACAATTTAAAATCGACTGACTTCCAAACTCAAGTCTACCTATTCAGGTTGACTTTTAACGGCACAACAAAAAAAACAATCCAGTCCGCGTCATAAAAAAAAATAGCATAGGGTGGATCATTCGTACTACCATTAATGATAGTACAGTGGAGCCACGAGATGCTCGCAACCCAAAATTCCGGAAGAAAATCTCATATCATTATTAATTCCTTTTTTTTTTTTAAATATCGATTTCATTACAATTTTAGTGATTCAAAAAAATTATAATATATATATTTAATATTTTTTGTTTGTCTTTTTTTTATATCTGTTTACTAATATTTAAATGTATTTTTTTATATTATTCAGAAAATTATGGGAAATGAATATTATTTGTTATATGTAAATGTAGCCAAATATTCAAATTTTTTGAAATCTGATTTTTTCAGTCAAATTGTAACGTAAAAAAATGGCGAAACAAGAAAAAATTCATGTCGTAGTAGAAAATACTAGACATAAAACTCATACATCAAATATCGATGTATTTATGCCTGAAAGGTCTATACACATTTTGTATATGTACATGTTTACATGATTTAAAAATGTGAAATCAAAACAAATAGCTACTCTATGACGTTAGCGCTCAAACACTTTTAAACTTCAACTTATTTTAAAATATATACTTGAATATTTAAAAAAAACTTAAGAATTAGTAAAACAAAAATGTGCACAAAATGTCCATAGACTCGTGCAACAGGCACAGAATGTTTGTCAGTAATGGAGACTGATCAATCATTCATGGATGGAAGTTCGATTTCCATGGATGGAAGTTCAATTTTGAGCAGAAGTGCCGAAAGTCTGGTAGTAATAGCACGTTCCGTTGTTGTCATTGGAGCTATCTCTAGATCTAGATATTCACCGAAATGAAGATGGTAATATACCGTGAAAATTCGAGCTAGTGCGATAATAAAGATTCCTAAAGCCCGACCGACTTAAATAAGTTAATTGGTCAAGCTTTCTTTCTATTCGTTCGAGGCTTTATTGTCTGTTTGCTCAAGGAATGTGTTTGCCTGAGGTTTTTGTTTATGTTTCGTATTTATTAAACGAAATTAATGAACTTTATGAACGCTTGTTCGTATGCTGGTATAAGATCCTAGTTCTTATCGTGACAAGAGCGTTTCTAGGCGTTGCTCGTCTGACGGCGCAGGTTGATAAACAACATTCTGTTATAGCGACTCATATTTGTTAGTTTTGGTTTCTGGTAATGTTTAAATTACGTCAGAAATCATTTCTAAGGTTTAAATGATGAGAATGATTAAAAAACTTACTTGTAAAACATACTATACTTTTGTTTATCACCTGGATATCAAAGGTGTACTCGAAACCACGTGTGCACAATGGTTGCAGTTTAAGATTAATAGTAGCGCATAGCTCCAAAGGTGTATTTCTTTTGATACTTTGAGACGATATATTTAAAACGTCCATGCTTTCTTCGTTTGGCTCCGTGGTTGATGGTAAATTACAAAAAAAACCATGAGCAAAAAAATGGTTAAGTAAACTTCATCGTTCATCATCGAAACTGGCAAAAAGTTTTCAACAAAAAAAAAATATATATTATCTTGATGATGATTGTAAAATTATTGTTTTGTTTAATTTAAACATGTTGTTTTTATATCCGGCAATATTTTATTTAAAGAGTTTTTTAATGATTTTCCTGCTATTGCGGCTATTTGCTTTTTTGTAACGCTGCACAAAAAATATCCAATTTGATTCTAAAATAAAAAAACCGTAAAATATATTTTTGCACATAGACCTGTGATAGTACATTATATAACAAGGTTGAGAAGTAAGCTATTATTGACCGAGAACTTTTAGATCCTGAGGCGCGTAGCGCCGTGGGACTTAATGTTCGAGGTCTATCTATAATAGTCTTCTCAACCGAGGTATATATAGAATTTTTTTAACTACTAACACTAATTATCATATTTGCTATGATTAGATTTTGATATTAATCTTTTTCCATTTCATTTTTTATATATCTTAAAATATCAAGTAGCCCGGAAGTTTAGTTTCATACAAATAAAACGAAACAAAGGAATGCAATATTTATTTGTTTGTGCTTTTTTGTTCATTTCAATTAAAAATAAAAGAAAATTTGTCATTATTAAGCTAGGTAATTTTTTGTTATTATTATTGACCTAGGTTGAGAAAAATTACTTCTCATTGGGTCATACGAGTAAATAGTTCGATTTCTCAAGTTAGTAGCTAAAATAATATTTTTCATGCTTATAACGCAGGCCTCTAGAGTCATGTTAGATTTGCACTATCTATCCCTAAATTGTTTATTTTTATAGTACAAGAATGTCAAAAACAATTTGCAAATGGGTCAATTTGGGGCAGTCACAGCGAATGTAAACAAAAAACGAACTTTTCCTTTTTTGTAGGGGGACAATGTTGGTTTAAAATTTTTGTCCGTTCTATAATTGAAGTTTTAATTATTTAATTTCTTGAGTTTTTTTAGATTTTTGTTTAAGTATAAATGGATGAATAGCGTTTGTTTATTATAGTCGGCTTTCTAAGTTTATATTATTAAAATTTTATTTTTATTATAATATTATTTATTTAATAGTACATTATTTAATTAGGAGCTAAAGTGAAACTTTTTGTGTTGAGTCTATAGTTTGACGGCCGACCGCATAGAGGAAACACAAAAAGTCACTTTAGCTCCGAATTAAATACACTTTTTTTTCGGCAAACGTTTAAATTTTTTATAAATATGAAATTAAAACATCAAACTTTTTATAAATACGAATTTGTATCGTCATAATTACTTCCAAAAAATAGAAAAAAACATTTAAATTTGTAAGGATAAAATTTTTTTATCAAAGCAGCCTTTTCAAAATTTCATAATATGAGAATCAACTTATTTTTTGTTGTCATGTTTATACAACTGCTTGAAAAAATAACAAACTAACAAATAACAAATGCTACTTTACAGCCTCCGTAATATAAAATAAAAATGGCGTTACTTTTGCTGTCGCTAGACGTTACTTTTGCTGTCAGGCTAAAAAGTAAGACTTTAGCTAACTCCTTAGCGGCAGTAAAGTTAAACTTTACAGCCGTTTGCCGAAAATAGTACATTATTTAATTAGGAGCTAAAGTGATACTTTTTGTGTTGAGTCTATAGTTTGACGGCCGACCGCAGGGAGGCCGACAATTATAGACGAAACACAAAAAGTCACTTTAGCTCCGAATTAAATACACTATTTTTTCGGCAAACGTTTAAATTTTTTATAAATATGAAATTAATACATCAAACTTTTTATAAATACGAATTTGTATCGTCATAATTAGTTCCAAAAAAAGAAAAAAACATTTAAATTTGTATGAATAAATTTTTTTTTATCAAAGCAGCCTTTTCAAAATTTCATAATATGAGAATCAACTTATTTTTTGTTGTCATGGCTATACAATATGTTTGAAAAAATAACAAACTAACAAATAACAAATTCTACTTTACAGCCTCCGTAATATAAAATAAAAATGGCGTTACTTTTGCTGCCGCTAGACGTTACTTTTGCTGTCAGGCTAAAAAGTAAGACTTTAACTAACTCCCTAGCGGCAGTAAAGTTAAACTTTACAGCCGTTTGCCGAAAAACTAATTATTTCAAAATATTTGATACACTTTACATGTTTGGTCGATTTTATGAAATCAAATTTGGAAAATTGGTCGATATAATGAAATCAAATTTAATTTTAGCAGTTTAGTACAATCTAGCAGCGAACTGGGGCCCTATTCCCGAACACATAAATGTGAATTTGGACAACATTGTGAAGTTTGTATTGCGTAGCTTTAAACGGTAACGGTAACGATTTTACGAAAAACGAATTTCACAATATTTTCTAAATTAAATTTAGACAATAATGTGAAATTCGTTTTCCGGAAAAGCGTTACTGTTACGGTTTAATGTTATGCAATACAAACTTCACAATATTCACTTCACAAATTCACATTTATGTGTTCGGGAATAGGGCCCCTGGAATCTACCTATAATTCGGAATACAAATATTATAACGTAGATGGCGCACTTTAGTTTATATTTAAATATGATTAAATTTGTTTATAAATTTTTGAAATAAATTATAAAACCAACAATTAAATAAATATTTAGTAAATTTTGTGCATTTGTTACAAAAGAAGTTTATTTTCCAAACGCAGCACAACACTCAATCAATACCTAATATTTTCGATTAGTTAAAAAAACTACGAAAAGCCTTGTTACAATATTTACAACTTGTGTGCAAAATCAGCATTTAATATAACAGTACATGATATTTCCAAATCTAACTGATTCAATACAAACTTAGTAGACATAGCCACGTTTGGCGTGAATGATTCTTTTCAATGATTATAGTTTTTGTGAAAAAGAACATTTAATTTGGCATGCCCTGATATTTTCCAACCCAACTGTTAATATAGTCTACAAAACTTCTTATAGACAATCTTTATATTTAGCATAAACGCTTCTTTTCAATAACTAAAACTTTTGTGGAAAAACTGTATTTAATTTCATACTACCTAATATAAACTACACTGAAAAAAACATGTCCTATTTCCAATCGAAATGCAATTGTCTCAACCTCACCGTGCGGTCACATATGGCGAATTATCAAACTACGAAATTGCTTCAACAACTCTACAATTACAAATCGATGAAGTTGCGACAATCACACAAAATATTTATGTGGAAATAAAATATAGTTCAATTAATCTCAAATACTTAAATTTTAAAATGAAAAATTCATGATATAAGGCCAAAGAAAATTTTTTTCGGGGAAATAGTTATTATCTTTATTCAACTACTGCACTGAGAGAAATCGTATTCTAATATCAAGTAGAAGCTATTCTCCAATACAGAAACCTTTAGTTGATGAATATTCGAAACTCATCTTCTAGATTATAGAATAACTGGGTGAACCTGAGAGAAGTTTCCTTAATTTTATCAATATTGCCATTTTCTAAATTAAGATTAAATTATTCAATTTCACTCAATTATGAAATACTCAATTTAAATCATTTACATTTAGTTTACGATTTTTTACGATAAATTTGATAATTTTACGCTTAAAAATAGAAATTAAATAACTCGATGATTTTGTGCAACGTTTTTCTCATTTCTAGTAAAATATTTATAATCATTTGTAGAAAAACTATTTCTTGAAAAATTATTTCTAATATAGTTTTATTCTGAGAAAATTACAATCAAATTTTAACTAAATTTTTTATATTTATAGAACGGATTTTCAGTTAAATAAAATGTGACAATCTAGTTTTTCTTGTTTTATGTAAAGTATAATCAATAATAGTTTCTCATCAACAATTTATTATCATTTTTATTTCTTATACTCAAGTGAAGAATGAAGTGATCGAATTTAAACAATTTTGTTAAGTTGATTAAAGAGTGAGTGGAGAGTTAAACGACAAAATGTATAAATACACATTTTAATCAATCTTGTTCTGTTCTTACTAAACTATACCATTGCCAGGTTCATTTCGTGTTGCCATTTTAAGGAGTAACTTGCAAAATAACCAAAATAATTATCATAGTGAATTTAAAGTGAATTAGTATTGTGAAAATTGTGTCATATATTCAGTGCTTTAAAAAATTATATATAGTGAGTATGGCAAAGTTATTTATTTTAAAAATTCATATATTTTAAAAACTGGTAATAAACTTTTTATCACAATCAAAGATAAACAAGTACATAAATACATAAAATGCCACAAATGAAAAATTATAATTATAAAATTTCTAGCGAGCTACTGAGTCAGGCGGCGGTGTCAAAGTGCAAGTGTGGATCTACAATTTTCGAATCCAAAGTACCCACAGATCATCATCTTTGTTTCTTCATTTTAATGTTTAGATACGATATTGGTATTTAATTCAAACAAAATAAATGTTAATATTTTTGTAAATATATTTACAGGTGATTTATTACAATCCGAGGAAAGATCATTGTAAATTTTCATTTGGAATTCTCTTGCACAATTGCACATGTGTGCAGCAATTATTCAAGCCAATTAAAAAGCAAGGAATATTTTTGGGCGAAAACATGGTTTCAGTTTCAATTTTCAGGTAAAATATTCAACAATTTAAAAAAAAAAATTCAATTACAACAATTTTATTTTATCTTATACAGACATTACGAGCAGGGTAGCAAGGAAGCAGTACTAATTCGGAGTTGTTCATTCAAGGCGACAGCATTGCAGCCAATAAAACGTGGTTAAGATATATTCACGAACCATTCAAAACTTTAGAAATAAAGAAGCATGCAACTTTAAAAAGAAAAGAAGTCAGTTGAACCGCATTGAAACTCTTCGCGTCGGGTTTTCCAAGCACTTAGATTATTTTACTTCTGCGAGTGAATTTAAACTAGTAAGTTAAAGTAATTTTCTATAGCATTATTTTGGATTTAACTAGTTTAATTTTTATTAAGGTTGATAATTGCAACAAACATTATGATATGTATTTGCATCAAAATACGAGTATGCTCAGGACGAAGTGACCAAATTTTTAGAAGTCATTAATCTAATTAAATTCCAAACAAAAATTTTAATATTAAAATTAAAAACATTGCGGAAAACGCAGCAGGGAAAATGTAAGCAAAATTTGCCTAATTATAATAATAACGGAAATAATAATCAATATAAAAAGTTCTAAACTGTAACAAAATATTTCAATTTAAATAATAATAATTTTCACTAAATACGTAGTTTGAAAGCTAAGCTTTCGTCGACCGTATAGTATCTAAAAAACTAAATCTTAAAATTAATCAAGTTGTTTTTATTTTAATATTTAGTTTTTTAGATACCACTGTCGATGAAAACTTAGCTTTCGAAATACGTATTTAGCGAAATAAAGCTCAAATTAACAAGAATAAGGCGTATATATTTAAATTTTAATACCTTAAATATTTCGGCAATAATAATATTATTGCTTAAATATTTTCTTAAAATAAAATTTATTATAATTTTTATTGAAATAAATTATTCAATATTTATCTATATTAGCTGAAATAAAACTGAATCTGTAATTTAGAATTTATAGTTTAAAATTATGAAAAAGATGAAAATTCTTTTAATGAATGCCATGTTTTATTATTTATTTTATTTTATTTTATTTTAAGATTAATGATATTTATAAAAATGTATGTATGTATTTAAACAATAATTATAATATATATTGTACATATGAATATTTTATATCTATAGAATTATTATTTTATTATTAAAAATAAATTATTAAATAATTAAAAAAATTGTCTGTTTTAATTTATTTTGAGAAGAGTTGCTTTTGAAATTTGCGTATTATTCTTGAAAAAAGAATAATGGATCTCAAATAGATTTAAAATATGCAGCAAAATGATTGCTTTTATTCTGAAATGCAGAAATCATATTCACTATTTTTGTCTCAGATTATGAATAATTATACTAAGATCAACTTTATTTAAGAACGGATTTGAGCATATATATCTTTAAACAATTCAAAGGTTAATCACTATTTCTCTTAATCATACTAAAATTATGCTCGACTTTAGAATAAAATTACGTTTTCTAATAAATGTATTCTTATATTAAGAATGCTTTTGTATTCCATATGCTTAAAAAGAGAACATATATTCACAAATCTAATCTAAATTTAAAAAGACGAACAATTTTATTAATAATAAATTTATACTATGCTCGAAATGAGAAACTGCATTTACTTCAATTATATTTTAATTGCATAATATTAGAATTTCAAAAATTAACAAATTATCGAGCCCCTATTCTTCATATTAGAATAGGTTGAGAATAGTTATTCTTGGCGCACATTTAAGCAACTTTTATACATGATTTAATACCTATATGGTATAAATTGAGCAGACTTTTTTTTCAGTGTGTTATATTGGATATAACACTTTATATTTTAAATAAACCTCATTCTGTTGTTAGGAAAATGTTATCGTGTAGTTGTCCCATTCACAGTGAAATTGTTTGCAAATAATTTTTCTTTGCATGAATAATCAACTGCCAACTTCGAGATGAGGTTGTCATGAACTTCAATTTTTTTTTCAGTGTACCTATAATTCAACCATACTCTTTAACCTACTTCGTTATTTCTCCTCTTTGATAATCAAAACTTTTGTGAAAAAACATATTATTTGGCACGACCTAATATTTTGCCACCCAACTTTTCCTATTGGTCCAGAAAACTTTGTAGAACACTACTTCATTTAGTTTAAATACGTCTTTCTATTTATTAATTGGAACTTTTGTAGAAAGACAACATTTCACCTAACATCACCTGATATTTTCCAACCCATGCTATTCCTATTAGTCCAGAAAAATTCTCCATTTAGTGTAGGTGCTTTTTTTAAAAGTTACTTATTTCTTTGGGAAAACACATTTAGTTGGCCACATTTAAGCTGATATTTTTCAATTTTAAAATATTTTAAAATTTTAAGGTCGACATTGATAAATTTCTCAGGGAGACTTAATTTATTCAAATTTTAAACTGAATCCTCATCACTAGCTGGTATGGTATCTATTCAGAGACGTATATTTATAATTTATTATAATTATCACTAAGTAACACTAAGTTAGACATGTAACTTTGAACTAAAAAAGGGTGTGCGAAAAGCAATAAAAAAGTTGTGCTATTACGCTTGCTTGTCTTTTGAACGTTAGTTTTTGTCTGTTTTTGAACGTTATTATTGAAAACTAAAGCAGTGAAAGAGTTGTTTGTTTACATATGAAGTAATTAATAGTAACTTATTTTGCTTTCGTATTTCACATGTTAAATGAAAGTAGTCGATTAAATGAAATAAATCCTTGTCTAAATCTTCCCTTTATGAGCACGATTCAACAATAAATGTTATGGGACCAACCCAAGATTCAATTTTATGAGTTTTGATTCTAATACTCGTATATCAATTAAGCACTTCATTACGATTGAACAAAAATAAAACAAAATTGAAAGAACGCAAAAATACGATAAGGAAAAATAAGGAAAAACAAATAAATTTTTGAACATCCTAGCAGTTTATCTTAACACGAGGGAAGTGATTTCAGATTTAATTTTATATCTTGCGCGCAAAGAATTTATTTACTTAAAAAATTATTTCGTTTACTTTTTATTAATATTGTGTAAAAAATTAATAAGATTTGCGTGTGTGAACAAATAAATGAAAATGAGTTTGTTTACAAAAATTAAATACAAGACTCTATTGTTTTTTTAGTTTGAAAATATTATATAACTGCGAATTCTGTTTCTTTTGGTTTGATTTATTAACGTTTGTTGGCTTGTTTTATTAAATTGATGCGTAAAAGTTTTACCTCAAACAATATCAGTACTCTTATAGGTTATAGACTGCCAAGATGTTAAAAATACGATTTTGTTTTGAAGTTGAAGTCGAAATCGTTATTCTGAAGGATATTCATTGGTAGGATACTCAAAGAATCTCGTTGGCCTTTTGGACTTTAACAATATTATAGCAAATCTATATATATAAAAGAAAGTCGTGTTAGTTACACTATTTAAAACTCAAGAACGGCTGAACCGATTTGGCTGAAAATTGGTGGGGAGGTGGCTTAGAACCGGGAGACGGACACAGGAATTAGGATACATTTTAGCCCGTTCGATTGCGGAGACGGAAAAACAAAAAAAAAATTATATATATATATATATATATATATATATATATATATATATATATATATATATATATATATATATATATATATATATATATATATATATATATAACGATATGAGGTATAACGGAATTTAGCGGCACTCTCACGGTCGCATTTTTTGACCTAGACCAAAAATTTTTTCTGAGCGTGTTGCGGCAAATAATTTCTTGGGTAAGTTCGACAACTGGCCATATCCGGGTACAGGTTAAGAGTCTAGAGCCATAAAACTGTCAAAAACAAAGCGTTATAACGGCCGTTTGGGGCAAAATATGTAAACAAAATTTATAAATATTAATTATTTGAGCATATTTCTATCATTTTTTAAAAAGCCAGACATCTGCAATAAAAGGTTCTTTAGCTATCTGCAATAAACTGTGTGAAGTACAACGGAATTTAGCGGCACTTTCACAGTCGCATTTTTTTACTTACGCTAAAAATATTTTCTGGGTATGTTGCGGCAAACAGTTTCCTGAATATGTTTCACAATTGGCCATATCGGGGTACAGGTTAAGTGCCTAGAGCCCAAAAACTGTATAAAATAATGTTTATTTTTAAAGTTTGTTTAATACTTCTGTTTTTAATTAGTGTTTTTTATAAAGTAATCTGATAAATCTGATTCTAATTGCACACATAACTGTCTGATCCCGAGATCTACCCTATTTCTAGCGGATATACCTGCCGCTCGGACTTTTTTACTCTTTTTTTAGTATGCTCTTTAAATCATCATTAACAATGCCGCGACCAAGACGATCGAATCTTTCCCGGCAAAGCCGTAATGTAAGAAGGTTACGAAACATTGCGAATGAAATGAATATGAATGAAATGAATATGATACTTTTAATTCATACTTTTTAATTCAAGAACAAGTTATTTAAGATAAGTTGTATTTTATTTAAATTTAAATTCAATTTTTACGTTGCAATTCATTTTGCTTGATATATTAGTTTTGGCGTTTTTTGTTGATTGTTTACCTTATATTGTTTCGATTTCTCTTATGATTTCACAGTTCAATTGCGATTTCAGAGTTTAGATTGTCGATTTGGCAGCTGGAACTTAGACTTAGATTCAAGTTTTCGAGCTGTTGATTTGTCAGTTTAGATTTTGTTTTTATATTGAATGCAATTAAGGGTTTTCTTCATGGTTTAAGGTTTATTAAGGTTTATAAACGTTGAGTTAAAATGTCTGAATTATCAATCAATTTTACAAACATAAGAGGTTTGAACATCAATCTCAACTCGGTCCACCAATATCTTGAACGTTGCCATCCTGATATTCTTTTTTTAACAGAAACGATTATCAGTGGGAGAGCCGTAACATTAGATAAGAGTAAATATATTTGTCCTAATTATGATCTAGAATCTTCATTCTATAACAAACATGGTGTTTGCGCTTATGTTCGAAATTCTATTCCATATGTGAGGATTAAAAAATTTGAATTAAACACTAAACACCACAATATGGTATCTTTAAAAATTTGTTGCCCTAATCAAACTTTGTTTGTTTTTGGACTGTATCGTTATCCTAATTCACCTGAGAACATTAATTTATTTCATGATCTGTCTGAAAAGATAGATAGGTTAGCTCAGTATCCTAATGCTAAGTTTATTCTTCTAGGGGACTTTAATGTTCATAATAAAGGATGGCTCATACACAGCTCCTCTACTGATGAGATAGGTAAACAGGCTGAGCTCTTTGCTCTTTATCATAATTTCACTCAGATAATAGACCAGCCTACCAGAGTTCCTGACATTCCTGGACAAATTAGCAACTTACTTGACTTATTTTTGACAAATGATCCATGCTTAGTACAATTTAAAGTATCAGAGCCTTTAGGTGGGTCAGATCATAATTTGATCTCCACTAAATTAAATATACAAATTCCTAAACAATTTAAAGCGAATCCCCGTCTTGTTTGGGATTACAAAGCGGCGGATTTGCAAGGACTTAAAATCTTCTTCAAACGCTTTCCTTGGAAACCTAGTTGTCTTACTGGCCAAGATCCAAACATTGCTGCTATTAATTTTTCTGAAATTATAGGTGAAAGCATGCGTAGATTTATTCCTAATAAGTTGATCATTCCGAAGGTTGATCTATGGTTTTCGAGTAAATGCAAAAAAGCAATCAAAGCTAAAAAAAAGGCTTTTCGAAAGTTTTTCCAAAACAAAACTGATGAAAACCTTAGAGAATATCGAAAAGAAAGGAATTTATGTAGGAAACTAATAGATGGAGAGAAAAATCTATTTAATTTGAAAAAAGCTTCTAAATTTGCTGAGCACCCAACTGGATCGCGTAACTTCTTTAAAGCCGCTAAGGCTATCCAAGGCAATTTCTGTAAATCTTCTCTTCCTCCTCTTATTGATAGAGATATAGCTTTTATTGACCCAAAAGAAAAGGCTAATTTGCTAGGACATATTTTTTCTATAAATTCTACCTTAGTCGAACCCAATTTCCAACCTAGACCAATTCCTAAAGCATCGCTCAAAATGAAGCGAATAATTTTTCGTAAAAACATTATTCGAAAAATGCTGTTACAAATTAATACCAACAAGGCATCTGGGCCTGATAATATTCCTCCAATTATATTTAAAACGTTTGCTAGGGAGCTAGCACCTATCCTCACTAAATATTTTATTTGTCTTATAAGAAAGGGATTTTTCCTGTAATATGGAAAATTGCTAGTGTACAGCCAGTAGCAAAAAAGGGTAGCAAAACTGACCCATCCAATTACAGACCCATTTCAATTTTGTCAGTAGTGTCTAAAGTTTTTGAGAAATATATAAATTTTAATTTAATGAGCTTCTTAGAGTCTTCCAAATTACTTAATGAAAGACAATACGGCTTCCGAAAAGGAAGAGCAACAGGAAATTTGCTTTCGTTTGTTACTCATCTTTGGAACAAATCCCTTGAAAACTTTGGTGAGACTTTCGGTGTTGCTCTTGATATTTCCAAAGCATTTGACAAAGTTTGGCACAAAAATCTTATATGCAAGTTGAGATGTTATGGTTTAGATGAGCCACTAATTTCCTGGATCCAAAGCTTTATATCTGAGCGAAAATTTCGAGTCAATGTTGACGGTATTTCATCGGATGTATTTTCGACCAATGCAGGAGTTCCTCAAGGTTCCGCTTTGTCCCCAACTCTTTTTCTTATCTATATTAATGACTTGTTGGTTTCAACAATTAATCCTATTCATAGTTTTGCTGATGATAGCACTCTTCATGCATCTCATGTTGCACCTAGATCGTATTCACCTTTAGCGCTTAATAACTGTAGATCAAATTTGATAGATTCATTAAACGTTGATCTTAAAACTATCTTTGATTGGGGTGTTACTAACAGTGTTGAATTCAATACGTCCAAAACACAAGTTTGCCATTTTTCAAGATTATCAACACCTAACCCTTTTCCATTGAAGTTTGATTCCAACGTTTTGATAGAGAAAGAGTCCGTGAAACTTCTAGGAGTTGAGGTTGAAAATAATATGAAATGGAATTCTCATATTTTTACCCTAGCAAAAAGCGCTGTTCAAAAATTGGGGTTTTCAGGACGATGTCGTAAGTTTTTCAGTAGCGAACAACTTCTTTTAATATACAAATCTTTTATACGTCCCTGCATAGAATATTGTTCTCACATATGGGGTGGAGCATACTTATGTAGTTTGAAGTGTCTTGATTCTGTACAACGGAGAGCAGTTAAACTGATTGGTAATTCAAATCTTACCAATGACCTTGATTCCTTGCAGCATAGAAGAAATGTTGCTGATTTGACGATTTTCTACAAATATATCATGGATGAACGGGTTTCTGAAGAGATCAAATCGATTTTACCTAAGCCTGCAAACCTATCGCGTCATACCAGAGCATCGGTAGCGGCCCATCCTTTTACGGTTCAAATAATTAGATGTAGAACTGTAGCCTTCCAGCGCGACTTTTTCAACAGAGTTTCTCATCTCTGGAATTCATTACCTTCGTGGGTTTTCCCTGATAACTTTAACCCTCAAAAGTTCAAAGTCAACGTTCATAAATTTCTAAAAGAAACTTAATTCTCAATTGATTATAATCCCTAGTTGGCATGGTATCTTCGGATATTCAGAGACGCTAATGTATAAATAATTATATTAACACTAAACATGCCTAACTTCCAATAAAAAAAAAAAAATGATCATAAATACGAATGAAATGAATATGATCACCAGGAACTAGATTTAGTAGTTCAAACGAATGTACCCCTGTTGAATCCCCAACAAAAGGAAGTTTATGATACATTAATGAAGGCAGTTGATGATGGAAATGGTGGTTTTTTATTTCCTGGATGCCCCTGGTGGAACTGGTAAGACATTCCTCATGTCAGTAGTTTTAGCCACGGTTCGTGCGAGATCCAACATTGCGGTTGCAGTTGCTTCTTCTGGAATAGGATGATCTGGGACGAATGCACAATGGCGCATAAACGTGCATTAGAAACACTTAAACGAACAATTAAATATCTACGCAATGACTCGAGATGTTTTGGAGGAGCAATGATTTTACTGTCTGGCGATTTCCACCAAACACGATTTCCGCCAACGAAATAAACGCTTGCCTCAAATCATCGAATCTATGGTGCTTTGTTAAGAAACTTCAGCTGACAACAAACAGTCAGCTATTTTTTATATTTTACACATCGACTAGAGTGCTATCCTTTTAAATTTATATTTAAAAAAAAAATTGAAAATCATTTCTCATTACTACTCTTTGAAATTATTGCTACTACGTCAACAAAATGAATACACACAAACTTTATTTATAGGCGTAGCAAAGCACGCCGGGTCCCACTAGTTAAAGATAAAAGACAAAATGAAAGAAGTAAATCATAACGCAATTTTATGTTCTTTGCTGCAATGTTTGTTGTTTTTTAAATTAAACTTATATTAAATCAATCATTTTGATATTTTGGTCGAGTACTGGATAGGTTTCCAAAATATCAGCGCATTAACAAGGGTAACAGTACTCTTTCTGGCAGAGCATACATGAGCTACCAAATTTTATTAGTGCAAGGGCAAATATTTTACCTGTAAGATTTATTAGAACGGTATGGTAATATACAGATGTAAGACACATGTTACATACAATTATAGCTGCATATAAATTTAATATATATATATATATATATATATATATATATATATATATATATATATATATATATATATATATATATATATATATATATATATATATATATATATATATATATATATATATATATAAATATATATATATATATATATATATATATATATATATATATATATATATATATATATATATATATATATATATATATATATATTATATATATATATATATATATATATATATATATATATATATATATATATATATATATATATATATATATATATATATATATATATATATATATATATATATATATATATATATATATATATATATATATATATATATATATATATATATATATATATATATATATATATATATATATATATATATATATATATATATATATATATATATACTATATATATATATATATAATATATATATATATATATATATATATATATATATATATATATATATATATATATATATATATATATATATATATATATATATATATATATATATATATATATATATATATATATATATATATATATATATATATATATATATATATATATATATATATATATATATATATATATATATATATATATATATATATATATATATATATATATATATATATATATATATATATATATATATATATATATATATATATATATATATATATATATATATATATATATATATATATATATATATATATATATATATATATATATATATATATATATATATATATATATATATATATATATATATATATATATATATATATATATATATATATATATA
>CAVNZG010000794.1:28949-70113 GCA_963693315.1 Diogma glabrata
TATTTATGTCAATTTATTGTTGTTATATTATTTTTGTATAAGAATTTTTACCAAAATAGTATCCTTAAAGATGGTTTATCATTGAAAACCGAAACAATTGTCGATAAAAAATTATAATTATTGTTTTATTTATTGGCTTCATCCAAAGATTTTATTATTTAAATTATATATATATATATATATATATATATATATATATATATATATATATATATATATATATATATATATATATATATATATATATATATATATATATATATATATATATATGTATATATATGTATATATATATATATATATATATATATATATATATATATATATATATATATATATATATATATATATATATATATATATATATATATATATATATATATATATATATATATTTATATATATATATATATATATATATATATATATATATATATATATCAGTGGCGTGCAGTGGGTTTTGATAGATGGTAAGCAGATTATATAAATAAAAACAAAAAATGATATTTATATTTATTTATATACTAGATCGATTCTACGACATTTTTTGCAAAACTGCTCAACTACTTTATTGTAAAAATCAGAATTTTCTTTGATTATTTTAAGGTGCTCTTGTTCTATTGACAACAATGCTAAACTGGAAAGTCTTTCTTGTCCCATCGTATTCCTTAAATAAGTTAAAATTCTTTTAATGTTGAAAATGATCGTTCTGCTGTTGCTGTTGTGTATGGTATAGCTACAATCAATGCACACAATTTAAAAACTTCGGGCAATGCCTCCTCTAAATCCTTTTCTCTCAAATATTTCAGCAATTCATGAACTGGTTTAATAAATTCTTCTGATGCATATAAAACAATGAGCTCATTATTGAGCCTAATAAAATCAAAACAATTAGAATAATTTTGTTTTAATAAACAAAATGGCTTATTCGGGAACTTTTTTCGATAAAGTTTAAATTTTTTAGCATTTAATAGTTCAATAAATTCTAAATAATTTAATTTTTCAAACCTATTTGCAATTTGAACGGATACTGTATCAATAATTTCATTATACATTCTTTTTAAATGATCATAATATTCATTTTGCGTTGATAAATTTCGATTTAGTTTTGGTTGTCCTATTTCGTTAACAGTTTTTTCATATTCTTCATCAAATTTGTCCCGATAATTAGAAAGCAAAATTTTAATTTCGTTCACTTTTTCAATACAATAGTTTATGTTGTAACATTTCGTTTGCAAAATACTGTATAACACGTCAGTATGACAAAAAATAAAATTAAATGTATTGAGTAAAAACACTGTATCAAAATTATTGAGGAATCTTAAAAAACCACTTGCAACATTAATTGTGTCGCTATCCCAATTTTCCGGTTTTTCAACAATTTGTTCAAAAAAATCTGTTAAATAATTACGATATTTAAAAATTGTATTTACTATGCGTGAATTATAAATCCATCTGGTTGGTGCTACATTGGGAAGCTTAATTTGAATAATTTCTTGTAAAGCATGTGCTCTTTTAGAAGAATGTGAAAAAAATTTTGAAACACCATTTACAGAGCTAAAAAATATTTTACATTCTTTAATAGCACTTACTGACTGCGATAGTACCAAGTTTAATACATGAGCAAAACAATGAATGAAAATCGCTCTTGGGTAAACTTCTTTAACTTTTGCTTGGGTTCCATTTAATTCACCTGACATAACCGCTGCACCATCATATGTTTGTGCAATCAATTTATCGCCACATGATAACTCTTCCATTGTTTTGATTACATGACGTGATAAGGCATTGGCAGATCGGTCTGCACTGACATCTGTAAAACCTAGGAATCTTTCAAAAATTTCTCCTGATTTAGTTACATATCGAACTATTGTTGACAATTGAGACTTATTAGATACATCTGATGTTTCATCAAGAAGTATGGCAATAAATACACAATTTTGAATTTCTAGCTAAATTGAATTTTTGAGTACAATACCTATTGATTCAATTAAGTCATTCTGTATATGATTGGAAATGCCTGAAAATACAGTGGATTCTTTTAAAAATGTGTCCAATTCGTCATCATATACTGATAACATTTTTAACATTTCAACGTAATTTCCTTGGTTTACACTATTGATATTTTCGTCATGTCCACGGAATGCTAGTTCTTGAGTTGCAAGTAAACAAACAACATCAATATGTCGCTTCATCATTTCACGGTTTTTAGAAACTTTTTTATTGTATTCAATAACACTGTTCTTTAATTGTTCGTTTAATGCTAAATCAATTCGTGAAGTACCGAATAATTTAAATGAAATTGATGCTAAAATATGGCTTTGGCTTTTTTCATGTTTAGTAACAGCATTAAAAAAGTTATTTAAATTAAAATATCCATCGCTGGTCCAAACACCCTTTTCTGTAGAAAATAAAACACAAGGCCAACAAAAAAGTTTGTTTTTATTTTGGCATCCACAAATCCATTTAAATTTTTCATAATAAGAATTTTGAAAATGTCTTTTGGCTAATTTGTTTTTTATTTTAATTTCACTTGTTAGAGTGTTCGATAAATCTGGAGTTGGTTTCAGTTTAATTATATGTCTTTTTTCTTCAATTGAATATCTTGAAAATGGTTTTTCAAATAATTTTTCTAATATACATCCATTAATTTCACAACTTAAATCACTAAAAACTATATTATTTAATTGTTCTCCCATTTTAATAAACAGAATATTACACTTAATATCAACTATAAATTAATAATGTTATTAATTTTATTAACACAACAAAAAGATTTAAAATATTTTTAATTTTAACACGAAAATTACAATAACAGTAACAATTGACAATTTTCTTTATATTTGCTCCTACTACAAAACCAAAAAAACCCCTTTTACATAATAACATACGTCATACACAAAAGAAAACACTTGAAAGCAGAATTATCTTCTGCTAATTTTCCATACATTTTATTGAGATTTTTTAATTGTTTGTTTTCGTGTTCTTTGTATACACACAAAGGCGAATGCAGTAAACTTTTAAGCAAGTCAAACTAATACATATGCGATTAAAAGCAGAAATTCTAGTGCTGACCAAAGAACAAAGAATAGATAAAATTCGCCTAAATATAGATATGTATAAACAAAAAATTATTTATACTTTACCTAAATGTGAATTTTAGATTAGAGGTTATTGAAAACTGTGTTAAAAATTCAAATTGACTAAATTTAAAGTATAGATTTTTGATATCTATATTAGATATATTATAACATTGGCATAAGGGATTAAGAGGAATATAAATTTTATATTAATTGGAATAATTTTATGTTCCTTAACTTTCTTTATGCTCATAAATTAACTATTTAAAAATTTGTTTAGAGACTATTCTAATATTTTATCTGGGTAAGCAGGTATGACCCTGCTTTCTTCGTACCGCACGCCAGTGATATATATATATATATATATATATATATATATATATATATATATATATATATATATATATATATATATATATATATATATATATATCAGTGGCGTGCAGTGGGTTTTGATAGACGGTAAGCAGATTATATAAAAAACAGAACATTTTTTAATTTATACCCACATGATAGTTCTTCCATTGTATTGATTGCATGACGTGATAAGGCTTTGGCAGATCAGTCTGTACTAATATCTGTAAAAGCTAAAAGTCTTTCAAAAACTTCTTCTGTTTTAGTTACAAATCGTCCTATTGTTGACAATTGCGACTTATAAGATATATCTGATGTTTCATCAAGAAGTATGGCAATAAATAAACAAACTTTGATTTCTAAAAAAATTGAGTTTTTTAGATCAATACCTATTGATTCACTCAAATCATTTTGTATATGACTAAAAATTTTGTATATGACTAAACCATCGTAGGTTTAAATACCCTTTTCTTTAGAAAATAAAATAAACATTTTTAAAAAAAATGAAACAGACTTCAGAAACAATAAATGGCAAATGATCCAGGTTCACTTGAAAATGGCGGGGGGTCTTTCGAAAACTTTTAAGTTATTATTATTATTAATTGTATGAAACATAAGATACATTATAAGCTAAATAAATTAACAATATCAAGAACAGAAAGAAAAACGGAAACAAAAAAATTAAAGGTCCAAATCTAAACCATCGCAAGATCCAATCTCCAGCCATCGAAGAGCGCTTTCTTCGTCCAAGCGGTTAATTTCATATATTCGTCCCTCAAAAAATCTAATAGGACATTCATCTGATATGTGTATCATGCTTTGCTTTTCTGCACCACAGTCACAAGTTGAAGACGAAATGAAATTCCATAAAAACATGCAAGCGTTGCATCTACCCTCACCAGTGCGTAATCTGTTTAATTTTGACCAAAGTTTGCGAGATAAGTTGGCGCCCAGGTACTCTTTGTGTTAGGTCAGTGACTAAATGACGATTATAAACGACTGGATTATTGTTCCACATCTTTTTCCATTCTTCGTTTACAGAAAAATTTTCAACAGAATGTGATTCATAAATTGGACGTCTAGAAGGCAATCTTTTAACTGGAAAATCTGATAATTCTTCAGCGATCAGCAGACTTGGAAATTTATTTTTAATATTAGACCACTCTCGATGTAGAAAATAGTTACGTCTAATTTCTGGTGGAGCTATATAACTGAGAACGTGTAACCACCGGAGAGGAGTAGTTTTAACAGTTCGTGTTATTAACCTCATATTTATGTTTAATAAAGTATCGATCTTATTTATGTGATGGCTATTTGTAAAAACTGGAGCACAATATTAAGCAACAGAATAAACAAGGGCCAATGATGATGTTCTCAAGGTTGAGAAATCCGCACCCCATGATGTCCCTGCTAATTTTTGAATAATATTAATTCTAGATTTGATTTTCGCAGCAACATTGTTTAAATGCGAACGATAAGTTAAACTTCTATCCAATGTGACGCCAAGATAATTTGGAGTAGGATTGTGATTAAGTAAAACTCCATCCAAATAAACTAATAGTTTTACATTGGCAAGTGAATTGCTAAGGTGATATGAGTTTACTTCAGTTTTTGTAATGTTCGGTCGCAATCTCCATTTTTGAAAATATTCACTTAAAATTACCAAATCAGATGTTAATATGTCCTCGATATGTTTGAATTCTGTGCTTTGGATTACAATTGCAATATCATCTGCATAAATAAATTTTCTGGACTGAGTATTTGGCATGTTATATAGATACAAAGTAAACAAAAGAGGAGCCAGGACAGACCCTTGTGGTAATCCATTATTGAGGATTCTTGATCAACTAGATTTTCCCCAACAAAAACAGTTAATTCTCTGTTACTTAACATTTAATTCAGGAGCTTATATAACTTTAGACATGGTATTACATCTAGGAATTTATATAGTAGACCATGTTTCCAGACGGTATCATACGCAGCAGATAAATCTATAAATACAACTCCGGTTTTAAATTTCTTCTGAAAACCCGCCTCAATATGTGTTGTTAAAGCCATAACTTGATCGGTGCAGTTACGAGCTGGTCTAAATCCAGCTTGTTCAGGGGGTATAACAGCATCAATAACAGGAGAAATGCGATTACATATTAATCGTTCCAAAAACTTATAGCACACACTTAATAATGCTATTGGACGAAAATTTTCAGGGCGGTCATTTGATTTTCCCAGCTTTAATATTGCAATAACTTTTGATTTTTGAAATAAAGATGGTATGTTTCCAGATGTTAACACGTTCGAGAAAAATTTGGAGAGCCATAATCTCATCCGGGGTCCTGTGTTGATCAGGAATTCATTGTATAAGCCATCAAAACCACCTACTTCTTAATTTAAATCTTCAATAACTTCTAATCACGGCTTATGAACTTATGAAAACTTGGTATATAAGGTTTTAGTATAATTTACAATATTTCTTAATACCAACTTCCGGTTTGTTACTTCCGGTTCAAAAGTTTTTTTTTCAGGTCAGTTTATCCCTGCTGTAGCCTACAATTACCGATCGTTTTTCATGAAATGTTGGTAAAAGCTTTCAAGTAACATGAGAAAGATTTTATCAGCTCTTAGAGTACATTGGATAAAGGGTTAGGGGGTCCACCATGGAACAGGTAGTTTTTTTTCCAGGTTTTTTCCACCATGTTTTTTATGTTTGTTGGGAGCATGCAACATTCGTTCGTGAATGAATTTCGATGACACTTTAGAAAAATATGCAAATATGTATGAAGAGGAACTGATTAGTTTTTGAACGATAGTGAACAAAGAGGTGGGGGATCACCTGAGCACCTGTTTTTTGGAAAGCTCAATAAAACCTGCACCTGAAAATCAAATTGGATCAATCTTGGTACATAAATATTTAGTACGATTCACAACAGTTCTGCATTCCAATTCCGATTTTTCAATTGCGATAAAAAAATTTTTTTTGTAATTTTTTGAAGTTTTTTCAGTGTCTTCATGCACACTACAGCCTACATTAGTGCTGTGATTATGATGAAACTTATGAAAAAGGTTTCAATTGAAAAGAAAATTATAACCATTTGGGACACATTGATATAAGTGGTGGGGCGTCCACCATACAACTGCTGACTTTCCACACTTTGTTTTTAAAGTTTATCGGGAGCATACTTCATTCATTAATCAATTTTAATGACACTTTGCAAATAGATGGAAACTTAAATGACAAAGAACTGATTAGTTTTTGGATAATATTAATAGGATAATATTAATGATATTAGTGGATAATATTAATGATTAATGATAGGGAGGGGGGGGGGGGCTCCCGAACACCTGTTTATTGTGTCACCATTTTTTCAATGTTTGTTGAGAGCATACAGCATTCGTTGGTGAATGAATTTTGATAACACTTTGGAAAAAGATGCAAATATGTATGTTTGGTAAGGATCTGATTAGTTTTTGAGCGATAGTGAGCAAAGTGGTGTAGGGTCCCTCGAGCACCTGTTTTTTTTAAATCTCAATAGCACCTGTACTAGGGCAGCCCTTAGGTTGCTCTAAAAATTTTTTTTTCATTGCACAGTTTGCGGCACCCCCCCATTTCGTGCCAATACCCATAAAAATATTATTTGTAAAATTTGAAATCAATCGTTCAATTCTAAGGCGTGCCTGCCCCCTCTTCCCCCGTTTTGTTCTGGCCCTTAAAAACAAATTTTTAATATTTAGTACGACACTATCCCATTTTGTCTCAATACCCATAAAAATATTACTTGCAAAATTTGAAATCAATCGTTCAATTCTAAGGTGTGCCCTCGGCCACTGTACAAAAAATTTAAATTTGTTTTTAAGAGCCACCCTAACCTGTACCTGATAATCGAATTAGATGAAACTTGGTATATAAGCATTTAGTACCGTTCTCAACAGTTTTGCATCCCAACTTCCAGTTTGTCACTGCCGTTAAATTTTTTTTTCCTTTTCTCGTACTACAGAATTTATGTTTGTTGAGATACTGCAGCTCTCTATAATATTGATATAATTAGAACTACGCGAAATCTATAACAATGGTTAGCCATTTATTAAAGTTTTTTATGGATATTAGCTCACTATATATCCAGAAAAGGCGTCGCAATATATTTTTATTATTTTATGTTTTTTTGTAAAGCATGGATAATTAAACAATAAATCCTGTCATATACTAAAAGATGACATAGACAATTACTATATCATACGACAGAGGAAATAAAAATAAAACTCTATTCTTCTAGGATCAGAGACCATATAAATAGTAATAAGAATACTATATTAAATAAGAATTCTTCGTCCGTGCAAGCTTTAGCACTACATCATTAGATACGGATACTTAATAAATTAGATAGTTGAATAGTTGAATATTTGAATAGCAATAGTTGAATAAATAGAGTTCATCCGTTAGAATACTTTATATGTCATTTTAACTCGTAGTTCAATAAGAAAGACTCGAGTATACGGGGTTGTCACAATTGTAGATCCAAAATTACCAAATAATTTATAAAAAATGATAAAATAATAAAATATGATCTCTCTATGCGAAAACATGATATCGTAGTTTATAAGAATTTAAATTCATATGTAGCACCAATCCCCAGTTGGAAAAACTTAAAAACCTTCAACATTGTAATGGAGTATCAATTAATTAGTAGCTAAACAATGTAGATAACAAAAAACAAATAACAGTTTAGAAATTGATCTTCAAATATTTTTGTTAATATTAAAGGATAAATCCTTTATCAAAGAAAGGACCAAAAATATTAAAATCCATTAAACTTAAATGAAACTGAAAGCGTTTCTTCCATATGTATCCAACAATAGTAATAAAACTTTATTTAACATTTTTACATATTTTTCGAGAAAAACATTCACAAAAATTAAATAATTCAAAAAACCTTCACCGAAAACTAAAGACCAACTTAAATCCTTCTTATCAGATAAATTGACCGAATATGCAAATTATGGTAATATTTGGACAAACAATTTTTTTATGCTCAAATAATCATAAAATACGACTTTTAAAGCTTTTTTGTTGGGTTATTTAATAATGATGGTTTACATTTGGTTATATGTTTTGATTCATATGGTTTGGCTTAATTTAATTTTCATTTAATTTTCGTTAATTTTTTTTTAATTTCTTCAGTGACATTGTAATCTATTCAGTTCATTTAACATAATTTTTGATGTAAGTAAGAAATTACATCTTCTGTTACTTGTGTTTGTGTTTTAGATTATTCGTTTTACGTAAATGTTTTAAATTGATATATTATCTTCAATATAACAATATATAATTTTACAAAGTATTTTAATCTAGCAGGTAAAAGAGTTTATCTAAAAAGTTTATAAAAACTTGTCTAAGAACCAATTAACAGTTAAGATTATGTTATTTAAAATCATCCTTTAAAAAAAATTTTTTTTTTCAGAAATCAAATTGAAAAAAGTAAGAAGATTATATATTAAGATAATGTTTTATGCTAAATTTCAATATTCAGCTTTAAATTCATTAAATAAAATACATTTCAAATTTTCTTTAAAAATATGAATCTTGCGTTCCTGCTTTTTTCATTAGGTAAATTGTTAAAATATTCCAATCCAATATAAATAACCGATTTCTGACCAGCTACAGTTCTGCGAAAGTCAATACTAAAATCATTGATATTTCTTGTGTGATAGCTATGTCTATTGCTAACATTATTGAGAGAGAAGTTATGCTTAATGAGGTTGTTCTTTAGTTTATATATAAATAAAATAGTTTCATATTTTATTAGTTTTGAAACTGGTAATAAATTCGAAGAATACAAATAAATGGTTGGTGTTAGTTAACATGGGTGTTTTTTTGATAATTACACACTTTTATTTAACTTGACTCTTGAGAGCTTTGATGGGTGGAATTTTGTGATTCATTTTTCAGTAACTTCCCATTATGTTATTAATCCCAAATTGAAAAGACAAGTTTGTTGAAGCAGTCAGTACGTATTTCCAAAACTTTTAAAGCAAAAAACTTTATAAATCTGAAGAAAAAAAAGTGGGTGGCGCATTCAGAAACCAAAGGGGATAAACGTTGGTAGTCTCTCTTGTTAGAGATTAACATAGAATACATTTGTTCCTTTTCTATATTAATGTATGCGTCACCCACTTTTATTTTATGTAACAAATGGGAACGGAAGACTGTTTGTCAATCGAAAAAAAGCATTTTAAATTAGTCAAAAATTTAATATTTGCACCGATGCTAAGATGTGTTAAATACAATTTAAATATTTTTTCTTCTAACAATTTCAAAGGAAATATAATTATAAAAGACATAACGCTGGTGTTAATACAAAATTTATTTTCTGCTTTTTAGTTCGTTTTTCAAAAAGTGTGTTTTTTAAATTTTTTTTTTTATTGCTCTGTTTAATAGAATTTGCAATTCGTTTATTAATTTTTTAGATGCTGTACCCCAGATTATTTCAAGATACCGCAATTTGTTGATGACATGAGCATTCAGTATCATATACATAATTTTTTGAGGAAAAAAACTTGTCATTTTACTTAAAACAAAACAAATAACATTGATATTATTTTTTAAATTTGCCATATGGCTGCTCCAAGTGAGTTTGCAATCTATTATAACACATAGATAAGTATATTCATACACTCTTTCTATAGCATAAGTATTATATATCAAATGAAATCTAGAGTCATCCAAGAAAACATTTTTTTTTCAAATATTATAAATTTTGTTTTTTTCTCATTTAATTTCAAATGGTTTGAAGATAAAAATGAATTTAGTAGATCGAGATCAAATTGCATGTTTTGACTCAATAAATCAATATTTGTGTGTTTGTATATTATAACCATGTCATCAGCATACATTACCAGTTTCCCCTTTAATCCCCTTTAAGTTAAAAGCTTGTGACAAACCGAGTCAAAAGCGTTTTTCAAGTCGATAAACATGCACGACACTATTTGTTTATCATCCAAACCTATTTGTATATCTGTTATAACTTGCGATACCGCAGATAAAGTTAGCCCAGTCATTATAGCGATCAACCTCGGAATGAGAGATAATAAGCTGAATTTTCGAATATACCTTAATTTTGGCGTTCTTAAAGTTGTCTCAAAAGTCTCATAAAATCTCGTGTCTGTGTCGTAAGTTATTCAATGTCAAAGGTAATAAAAAACAGTTTTTCGCGATTATCTCGGTTTCTGTTGCTCCAATGACGTTAACATTTATGATAAAAATTGTAGAACATAAAATTTGCACAAATTTTATTTGAAATAATTTCTCATGCGCTCAGTCGCTTTTACGCTAGAGGACGGTGAATTAATTTTCTTTTTTTCTTGACTCTGCTACTGCATCAGCTGCTTAGCCAGAAAATAAACACGGTCTTACAAATCGGTTTTAAATCAAGCAAATAAACACGGTTCCAATCAAACACTTCATTCCTTTTTTTACGAGGTACACTGGGTGATAATAAAGGTTGATCTCCTTTTAAGCGGCGTTTCGATGACGCTATGGAATTGTTACTGATGTTCACTTTTCGACACACAACATACATATCCACATACGTTAAAATATTTAAGAAGTCTATGTGACCATCATTTCAATCGATAATTGTAGTTTTTTAAGTTTTCAAGCAACGCATCACATTATCAAAATTATCTTCAGCAAGTGGTTTCTTACAAATAAAACACAAATCAGCCATAACTTTCAAAATTTTACGTCCGTCGATGCCGAGATCGGAAACGAGAATAAACGACCGTTATTCAAAGTTCAAGGTAATATTCACGGTTGACCTTGCATTACATTACGTATAGCTGAGCGCTGTGTGCTTACTGCCCTCTATCGCAAAAACGGTTGAGAGCATGAAAAAATATTCCGGTTAAAACTGGTCGCAAATTTTATGCTCTACAATTTCTGTGATAGATGTTAACATAATTGGAGCAATAGAAACCGAGATAATCGCCAAAAACTGTTTTCGAGACATGAGATTTTATAAGACTTTTGAGAACAACTTTACGAACGCCAAAATGAAGATATATACGAAAATTCAGTTTATTATCTCTCATTCCGAGGTTGACCCCCTTTTTATGCTAAAATGACTGGACCAAAGTAGGTTAAAATCTTTTTAATAACTTAATTTTATGTTTCAAGTTTGAATAAATGAATGCAAATTTCACAATTAGCAACAACTTAATAATGTTTAAAATAACACCAGATAGTGGCTAAACTATCCACAACATTCTCTACTCTCTCATAGAAACGCTTAGTGTCTTCTGGCTTACTATCTTCAACAAACGGCTAAAATCTGGTGATTCGAATAATTCCGGATTGGGAATAATGGTGGCTTACGTTAACCCAAAATGTTCTAAATCAAATTCGCAAAAATGTTTGAGTAAAAAATCGAACCCTAGTAGATCTCTTTACGCCAGATCAGCTACAAGAAATAAAGGCTGCACTCTTGTACTTCCGATTTGTATTATTAATTTTCAACGCAAACGGGGGCTCTTTGAACTGTTATAATAGTCCTTAATATCTCATTGCTTGAAAATAACGTTACTCGCTGTCAAATTGAGTTCCATATATGTATGCTTAAAATAGTAGCGGAGGTTACAGAATCGAGGACAAAATCGCAAATTTAGTTCACTACTTAAGTCGTTATCATTAGCGTTTTTTCGTCGTATTTATATAGTGATTTAACGAAAACTTCAAGAGTGCAGTTATTTTGCATTTGTGTTCAAGTCAGACTTAGTCCGTCAAGCCTGACTAACTGAAGTTGCCGTGCGTTTATTAAGGCAACATGAACAATTGTTCAGGCAATTTGTTTCTATGGAAAATCTCGTATTAGCTGCTTATTTAGTTGGCAAATAAGGAGGTTATTTAGCAGGTGATGATTATCTGAACGTCTTCTTTTTGAAAACTTGGTCTGTGGTCTTGGTTCGGCTGATTCTTCCTCATTCACAACCTCAGTAGCTAGGACAATTTGGTGGTTTGCTCGTGTAGCTATTCAAGAAACTTGGAACTCAATTGACTTTGTGAGAACATCGCATAAATTTTGAGGTATTGTCATCCGAAGAGGATCTTGTACATAAAAGTTGGCCATTCCATCAATGAACTTCATCATTGACGATCCTGTGTGTGAAGTAGACTTGCTGCTCGAGACAGTCGTTCAATATCCGTCGAAAATCTGCTAGTAATTCCCTAGGTTTTTGTAAACGGTTACGTATAGCTTAGCTGAGTATGACAGATATCACTGGATGTAATTTTGTTTATTTAATGTACAAAAACATTTTCTTTCGTATATAATAAATATACATTCAAATACATTTAGCAGCTCTAAATTTGTATTATAGCAGAACTTATAACAAATTATTAGACTCACTCCTTTTGTTTAATAAATTTAAACAAAAATTGGAAGGAAAGTAGTGTTATTCAATGGTAAAAAGAGTTATTAAAGAAAATGTAAAGAGTTAAAAGCAAGCAATTTTTTTATTGTGAGGTTAGATCAAGATGCTGACCAGGAATTCTTGTAAACATTTACATCAAACGAGGAACCCAATATAAATATCTAACTGACAAAGAGTGTTTATTTTATTTATAACCTTCACTTTCAGTTAAAGTAAGTAAATCAAACCTCCACTGCCGATGTCAGAATAAAGTAATACGAAATTATTTAAAATTACAGTAAAGTTATCAAAAAAAAATCTTACTTTACAAATAACTATTACAGTTTTCTGAAATGAAATGATAAACATTAAATTACCAAATTATTGTTGTAAATCAATCAACTCAAAACAATAGTTTATAAATTTACTATAATTGATGTCAAAATCTTCAAAAATATTTAATGTGTAACTAATTTGCCAAATCTAATTAATCTCAGAGGACTGTAATTATCTCATACTTACGAAAATGATAATGAAAATAGTTTTCAAACTAAATAAAAATATTGATAGTTTTACTGACATGAATTATTATATAATAGAAATAGGTTTATTGCCAAAAGGGAATTTAAATTGTAGATATAATCTTCAAAGGCACTATAGTAATTTTATGATTTCAGGATGTGATAAATAGTTGTCATATCAATTCATGCATAATTTGTAATAAATGAAACTCAAATTTCATTATATATATAGTGAGACATAAATTTTATGTAAAAAGTAATCCCGTAAAACAATTTTGAAAAAAGTGCGTAAATGTGCATAAATGGTGCATGTTACAAAATCCCCGTGCACAAAATTGTCCATAATACATGTCATGCACATTATGGGCTCCATACCGTGTACATGTCGTAAGACGCCTTAGCACGTATTTAAGGTGACCATTTTTTACAATGAAAAGAGGAACGAAAAATTTTAAGAAAGATTTACAATTTTAAATGCAATTTTTCGGGTCCGCATTATACCATCGAAAAATCAAATCATCGAATCGTGTTATAGAACCGAAAATCAGTAGACCAAAATTTCATACCACCAACATTCATATCATCGAATGGTTTTGAAATTGAAAAACCCTTATATCGAAATATCAAATCGCCGAAACTTCATTTCGTTGAAAAGTCATTACATCGAAATATCACATCACCAATAAACATATAATAGAAAAAATAATTCTTAAAATTGAAAAATCATTTGTATTGATCGAAATTCGTAAAATAGATTTAAGAAAATCATATTTTCGAAATATTTTATTATCGAAAATTTTAGAATAAGTAATACATCGGAAAATAGGGTAGAAAAAATAAATGCAAAACTAAACAATAAATCCTATCACATACAAAATATGATAAAGCCCAATATTTCATAATAGAAAAATTAAAATAAAATAAGAAGTAAACAGAAAATTTGTTTAAAAATTTGCAAGAACAATATTAAAGTGGGGTTGCCACTATATCCGGCAGTGGCGTATTCCTTGATCATGTGACAAATTGCCTTCCTCAATGATTAAAGCGCCGATAAAGAGTTCTATGAAGCCTTGTTTCTTCGAGCATTGAGCGAGCAATAGCTTGCAATAGCTTGCAATCAAGTAATATTCCACAGCTCAGATTGTGGCTGCTACCGTTGACTGCATACTGCTCATTTGCCAGCACCTCTAAAATATCAGCTTGGCTAGTGATACATAATAATTCAAAATTTAATTATATAACACGTATTATAGATATAATTTAAAGTTTTGAAATTATTGTACTACAACTAAATAATTGTAAAATTAAATCATTATAATTACTTTATGAATCTTTCCAAAGGTTTGTGGCTGTATTTAAAATCATCCCAAAAAAAAAAGAAATTTGTTGAAATTATTTGTTGAAATCAGATCCATCAGGCCTCAAACGTATTCTTTTCCCCGCTTTACTCGCAATTGGTTTGTGGTTTATCAAGAAACTGTTTTGGTCACTTACCTTCATAGTGAAGAAAGATTTTTTTGTGATTTCGAAATGAAAAGGGATTTCTTTTTTCCGTACATCGGACAAATGGATGCTTTGCCCACAAAGTTTAAGAAAAGCGTCATCAACACCATTAACGCATTATGTTGTGGGATTTAGCTCTTAAAAGATATCTATATGTATTGTTGTGACACATATTAATACCTATAACACAACACTTTTACCAAAAAAAAACACAATATTTCTTTCATAACCGTGTAAGAGTCTACAAAAACTAAGATCGTCGTTTCTTAATAAAAACAAAATAAATATAATAAAGGCTTTATTTCATTTCCGCACGGAGGAGTCAGTTTGTGTTGACACTCAATCTTAGTTAATACCTCATAAAGTGTATTTGGCACGCTGTCATCATTGCACGTTGTTGCTTGCTCGAAGAATAGAGCTTCATATAACTCAATGTGTGGGTTTTAATAATCGAGGAAGACGAGAAGAGAAGTATGTCACACTATCAAGGAATATGCAATTAGCTGGATAATTGGCAACCCCATTTTAGTTTTGTTACGCAAACATTTAAAATAAATTTATTGTTTTTGTACCAAACTTGGGCATCAGATTTTTGGTCAACTTTTTATCATATGGCCCAAAGTTTGAAATAAAATACCAAACAGATCAGTTTCCAATATTTGACTGCATTGCCGATATTGAAAACATAATAAGAAAAACTGAAATAACGTCAGATGATATAAAAAATGACATCAGGGAAAAAATCGGGAAACATTTAAACTCACACATAAAGCACCAAAAACCCTCTCCAAATGACATAGTACTCCAACAAAAATTACAACAAACAAAACAATTTCTTAGAACCAATAAGGATATTATCATAATAGAAGCAGATAAAGGAAATACCACAATAGCAATGAATCGTACAGACTACATTGAAAAAATTAGCAATATTGTAGAAAACCCATTTGATTACAACAAACTTAGCACAGATCCAACAACAAAACTCCAACAAAGAAACAATACATTAGTGAAAATTCTCCACAAACACAAGCATATTGATGAACACACAAAACGATGACTTACAACATATATAGCAAAACCACCTTCTTGCTATGCAACTATGAAGCTGCATAAGCCTAATAAAGATTTACGTTTAATTATATCAAGTATTGACAGTCCATCGTACTACCTTTCGAAACATCTTAATGAAATTTTAAAAACAATAGTCCCAGATAACCCATACAATATAAAGAATTCTTTTGATTTAAAAAGACAACTATCAACAATAGAGATATCCCATGATGAACTAATTGCGTCGTTTGATGTAATATCAATGTACGAAAAAATTCCACCTAATTTAGTATATGAAGCGATAGAAAAGCGATGGCCAATCATTCAACAAAAAACAACAATACCGAAACCAATGTTTATAAACTTAATAAAATTCTGCAATCAGGACACATCATATTTTAAATTTAATGAAAACTACTATGCACAAAAATCAGGTTTGACAATTGGAGGATGTGTCTCAACGATACTAGCAGACTTTGTATTAACAGACATAATTAAAGAAGCAATATCGCAAATCTCATTTGATCCAAAACTAATAGTAAAATATGTAGATGATATACTCCTGATTGTTCCCAAAGAAGAATTAGATGTCACCTATACAATTTTTAACAGCATCAATAAAAATATTAAATTCACCATGGAGGTTGAAAATAATGGAAAACTTCCTTATTTAGACATAGAATTAATACGAAACACTTCTCCACAACTTAAAACGGCTTTCTTTCAAAAACCAAAAAATACAGGTAGAATCATAAATTACAGGTCTGCACATCCCCATTTTCAAAAAATCAATACCGCAAAATCACTAATAAATAGAATTCTAACACTATCTTCAACGGAATATTGGCTTAACAACACAATTTTAGCACAAAACTTGCTAGAAAAAAACAACTAATCAAAAATATACTGAAAAGTACAAAAAAACAAATATTACAAAAAACACAAAGACAAGTTCACCCATCACAATCAGACGCACCAACGGAACAAAATACAACTAAATATATTGGATGCACTTACCATCAAGGTTTATCCGAAAACATAGCAAAAATTATAACTACGTTTGATAAACGGATCAAGCTAGGTTACAAGACATAAAACAATATCAAAAATATTTTGCCGCCACTGAAAGATGTTAAAAAGAAAGTAGACAATGATGGGGTTGTTTACCGAATAAATTGCAAAAATTGTGAAACCATCTACATAGGACACACGGGACAAATACTAAAAAACCGGATGAATCAACATAAACACGACATCTCCAAGAAACACTTAATAACGGATCATAGCACAATGGTGGCAGTACACGCAAACGAAACAGGACACAACGTCAACACAGATGAACCAATAATTCTGGATAGGGAAAAAAACTACAATAAACGACTAATTAAAGAAATGTTGCACATAAAAACCAATAAACATACATGCAACAAACGATCAGATGTAGAAAATTTATCTCCTTCTACACCTTTAATCAAATGAAATAGCATATTTAAATAATTGATATCTGCATGAAAATGTATTTTCCTTTCTTCCTCTGTCTCATTTCTTTTGAATTTCATTATAATAAAACAATTTACCGCCAACAACAATAAAACAAAAAAACAGTAGATATATATGATGCTAGCTAGCTGTTAGTTAATTTATAATTTTAAACAAAGTTTTTTAATCAGTAATATTTGTGTGATTTTAATTTAATTTTTTATGATTTTAATTTGGCTGTGTAGTTTTTGTAAAAAGTTTTACAAATTTTTTATTCTTTTTAACTTACTTTACCTTAGGCTTTTAATTTTATTAAATCAATTTAATGTGTTTTGTGAAAATAAAGTATAGTAGTTACTAGTTAGTATAATCATACCATTACAATCATCTGAAAAATAAATCTCATGTAAGCAGTTTTTATTTAAAAAATCATAAAATAGTACAAAAACTTTTCATATTTACTTTGTAGATTTCAAAATATTTATTTAAACCTGAAGATGCCAACAAGAAATTGGCGAAATATAGTTGTATAAAAGACAAAAAATGTTTTTTTAAATAACTCACAAAAAAGTTGACCAAAACTCTGATGCCCAAGTTTGGGACAAAAACAATAAATTATAATATTTAAAACAAAGGTCGATAAGACTTAAAGTCTTAAAAACGAAAATAAAAATCGTTTAAAATAAATGACAACCCGACAGTTGGCACCCGTAAATATTGGCAGCGGTACTAAAACCTCAAACATATACCACGTCTCAATAAGTTTGAAAACCAGGATTCAATGTTATCCATAGATTCAAATAAGCAGGTGTTCAGGAAACCTCTTATACATTTGTCCAATTTTGAAACAAAACCAGATCCTCTACTTTCAAGTGAGCCTTGACATATATACTAAACCCTATAACACAACACTTTTTATTTAATAAGTTGTGCGTGGAGTCCATCCGCGCGGAAGCACAGTGGTGCAGATCAATTTCAGTTCGGCAAAAATTCATTTTATGAGTGATTCTTATGTATTTTTTAAAGCTGAATCCGAATCTGCCTAAATATATAATTAAAAGATATATTATCAAAATCAAATATTAAGCTATACTAGACATCAAAATCCCAATTCGATTTTGATAATATATATTTTAAGATTTTGACATTATTATCCCCCCATAATGCCCGGGTTTTCTATTCGAGATTCAACTGGCTATAACTTTTGCTTCCAAAGGTGCCCACTCATTTTTTTCTTTTGGAGCTTGTAGAGAAAGTAACAGGCTTCAATTGGACACTCATAAATTAGTGAGGACTTTTGCGGAAATTAAGATGTGATCTCTCAGAGGTCACGTGAGGTCAAATTTAAAGTTAACAAACTAGTAAAGTTTTATATCGTTTCTACCATACTTTTGGTCGCTGAATCCGAATCTGAAGTTATTTTTTACCTATCTATCATGGAAACCCGAAAAACCGAAAATTCGGATCGAAAAAAAACCTGGCTAAATTTAAAAACTCATTTTTCTGCATAAAAAGACTATAAAAACCAAAGGAATCATAAAAAAAACACTTTGCACCTTAATTCCGAAAATTCGGTTTTTATGGTTTTTCGGGGAAATGGCTGACCTGGGGAAAAAACCGGATTCAGCGTTAAAAAATACATAAGAATCACTCATAAAATGAATTTTTGCCGAACTGAAATTAATCTGTACCACTGTGGAAAGGAGTGAAACTTCGTAATATGGAAATAAAAACATATTACATTCTTTTAAAAGTCATTAATTAAAATTATTTAAAAAAACGGTCAACGAATTACCTTATAAATATATACACAAATGATTAAAACAAAAATCTTAGATTAATCATTTGCATAGACACTACAACACTGCCGTGCTAAGCAGAAAGGCCGTATCTTGCTCTTTTGTCAAAAATGAGTTATGCATCTATGATGATATAATAACAGTCGATGGACATTTTTATCATATAGTAAACCATTTAATTAATTTTTTCATTCAAAAATTGCTCATTTAAATATACCGTATCTTCTTTAAAAGTATCAAATTTACTATTTAATTATCCAATAAATAATATTTTACAACATTAACAAATAACACTGGTCAACAAAAAAAAATTTTTTTTTTGGGTTTCTGTTCTCATGCTTAAATTCTGATTCTAGACATTGAAAAACACTTAAATATGTCATATTTAGTTCGTAAAGTTTGCTTTGGTCTTTTGGGATTTAATACGAGAGAGCTCATACGATTACGATACGATATTCACTTTTAGACATTAATTTCTTGTTATTTTACATCTATATGTTATTGTTCATCACAAATCTTGAATAAAAAAGACTCTTGTATCTAAAACAATGTTTTTTAATTATAATTTACAGTGGAAGTGTAGAAAAAATATAAAAATCAGTAATTTTTGCCGAAAAATTGAAAAATCGCTCCAGTTTCTACAGAAGCAAACTTTAATCGGAAAAAAAAGTTTTGTCGTAGGCAAAACCAAAATTTAACATGTAGCAGTCAGACCCAAAAATAGTGTTGACCAGTATAATATAACCTTCTATCTCTCTGATTTAAACCAAAATTTGAAAGTTTTTTGACTAAATATATAGTTTTGATTAGTTTGACTGTGAAAGTTGAAAATTAAAAAGTGTTAATATCTCGAAATGTCAAAAATTCAAGATACGGCCTTTGTGCTTAGCACGGCAGAACAAACAACCATAAACCTAAATTTTTATTCTGTAAATAATTTTCTATTTCACCAAAACAACAATCATCTAAATCTGAATAAGAAAAGAAAATGAGTCTTCTATCAGGAGTCTTCTATCAAAATAAGCTGCATTATGGATTATTTTTATAGAAGACTCCTGATAGAAGAATGTCCAAACGTTTAACGCAACCTTTTTGTTTATTTTTTGGAAGTCGCATTAGAAGTTTCACTTCAAAAAAAATAAAATATATCACTGGATATATTTTTAGGGTTCCGTTTTTTATACGGAACACTATTGATGAGAGGACAACGTGTTTTTCACATTATTTTGATTATCTCGTGAACCATTAATCCGATGAACTTAAAATTTGAGGTGCTTATAAAACTAACCTATCCACACAAGATGGTGGGTTAAAAAATAAATAAAGTTGTGTTCGTTTGTTTTAAGGAGGTACGATGTAAAGCCTTTGAAAACATACATTTTTTAGCGAGACGAGTAGGGTATCATATGAAAGGGCTTCATTTCAGCATTTTTTAAAAATATATTTTGGAATTTTACACCTCACCATTTTTTGTATAATTTTGAAAAATGACGTTTTCGGGATGTTTTATTGCCCCGATTAACTCCGACCCTACTTCATCGAAAATCTTGATATATATTTGGAATGATAGAAAATTGAGGAGGTTTTTAATGAAAAATATAGAAAAGTGGCAGACACTCACAACTATATTTATTAAAGGGGTGGGAATGTTAAGGGGTAAAAACATCATTTAAAACCAGGTCATGTGGGGTGTCATTTGAAAGAGCACTTGATTTTAGAAATATTGCCATTTTTTTTAAAATTTTGCAATGCATGGTTTTTGAATTATTATCAATAAAGTGACACAAAAAGTTGGTCCCCCCCCTTGCATTTCGAGCCTAATTAACAGAAAAATTTGAAAAAATTCACAGAGACAGGAAGTATGATAAACTCTGAACGAAAAATATAGCGAACTCTCAAATAATTATATTTTTGTGTTTTTAAGGGATTGGGGTGGGGAAGGGTGAAAAAATAATTTTTTTGACCCAAGCGAGTGGGGTGTCATTTGAAAGAGGACCAAATTTCAAAAACTTGGCAATTTTTTTTAGAATTTTGTGGTACACAGTTTTTGAGTTATTCTAAAAAATGTGCAAATTCCAGACCGTTCCCCCCCCCCCTACGTTTCGACACTGATTGACAGAAAAAATTGAAAAAATTCAAAGAGACAGGAAATTTGCTATATTTTGAACGAAAATTATAGCGAACTCTCAAATAATTATATTTCTGTGTGTTTAGGGGATGGGTGTAAAGAGGGTAAAAAAAAAACTTTTTTTGACCCAAGCGAGTGGGGTGTCATTTGAAAGAACACCAAATTTCCAAAACATTGCAATTTTTTTCAGAATTTTTCGGTACACCGTTTTTGAGTTATTCTAAAAAATGTGCAAATTCCAGACCGTCCCCCCCCCCCCCCCCACCTACGTTTCGACACTGATTGACAGACAAATTTGAAAAAATTCATAGAGACAGGAAATTTGCTATATTTTGAACGAAAATTATAGCGAACTCTCAAATAATTATATTTCTGTGTGTTTAGGGGACGGGTGTAAGGGGGGTAAAAAAAAACTTTTTTTGACCCAAGCGAGTGGGGTATCATTTGAAAGAACACCAAATTTCCAAAATATTGCAAGTTTTTTAGAATTTTGCGGTACACAGTTTTGGAGTTATTCTAAGAAATGTGCAAATTCCAGACCTCGCCCCCTACGTTTCGATACTGATTGACCGAAAATATTGAAAAAATTCATGGAGACAGGAAGTTTGCTATATTTTGAACGAAAATTATAGCGAACTCTCAAATAATTATATTTCTGTGTGTTTAGGGGATGGGTGTGGGGAGTGCAAAAAAACTTTTTTTGGAACCAAACGAATGGGGTGTCATTTGAAAGAACACTTAGTTTAAGAAACATTGCAACATTTCTTAGAATTCTGCGATGCACAGTTTTTAAGTTATTGGTGAAAAAAAAGTGCTATTTTAAGTGTATGTATACCACCCTATATTTCGACGCTGATTTATAGAACAAATATTCCCAATTTAGACCGTTAAAATACTGGTTAAATCTTTCTTTAGCTAACATAAACAGCTATGGATAAGATTTAACCTCAAGTAACATTTTTGATCAATGTAGATGTGATTGACATTTACTATTGACGTTTACGATTAAACATTTATTCTGTTATGCGTCCATAGTCTGGCGATATAAAGACTTTACAACATAACTTTATGTCATTTATTTTTGATATTGTGTTCTTTTACATTCACGGAACCCTTGGCGAGCGAATTTTATTCGCACTTGTCCAACTTTTTTTATTTAATGTACAGAAACATTGTCTTTCGTATATAATAAACTAGCAGGACCCAGCGTATTTTGCTACGCTTATATATAAAGTTTGTGCGCAGACATCTTGTTGACGTAGTAGCAATGATTTCAAAAAAGTGGTAATGAGAAATGATAGCATAATTTTTAATTGCACTTTTTAAAAATATGAATGAAAAATAATCAGCACTCCAGCTAAGTTCGGATATATGAAAGATTGGTGATCGAATAAGTTTTCAAGCAAGCAATAAAAAATATACAGTTCTCATGCATTGTATTTGTTCCCGACACGAAACAAAAATTTCTCAAATCAAATAGTGTAAAAGTTTTGTTTATTTAACATTATGCTCGTCGCATCTTGTCATAAGAAAGAAAAATATGGAGGGGCTGAAATCTCACAGCTCTGAGATATCAAGACTTCGGTCTGGGTTAAGGATTTTGATATAGTTTTCGGCAAAAAACTTTTATGAGGACATGGTTTTTAGTTTTGGGCAGCGATGTACATCAAACATAACTCTTTGTTAAAGTACAAGTATTTTTTATCTCTGTTTAAAAATTTATTACAAAACTAACACGAAACATCAACACGTTGCCGGAACATTATAATCAAAATTCCAATAAAATCAATCTTTTTCAAAATGCCAAAAATATTCCAAATATTAGAATAAAATCAAATATTTAAATATTTTCTAAATTCCAATAATATTTCAAAAATTCTTAAAAATTCAAACTTTTTCCATAATTCTAAAAACATTGCAAAAATTATTACAAAATCAAAAATTGAAACTTTTTTCAAAATTCCAAAAATTATTATAATATCAAAAATTAAAAATTTTTCAAAATTCTAAAAATATTTCAAAAATTCTTACAAAATCAAAAATTAAAACTTTTTCCGAAATTCTAAAAATATTGCAAAAATTATTACAAAATCAAAAATACAAACTTTTTCAAAATTCCAAAAATATTTCAAAAACTAAGTATAACAAATTCAAAAATTTCCATGTCCAATCTCATTTTAAATTACATTTACGTCATAAAAACAGCTACATTTTTTTCCCGAAAAATTGGCTAACAAAATAAATGAAAATCATTTTTTGACACACTTGACATTATTTTTTGACAAACTTATAATGCCATAATTCTCAATAATAATAATAATATATCATGTCATACGAACTATTAATTTTATTTTTTTCTAAAAAATTTGGGTAAAAAATAAATAAAAACCTTTCTTTTGACACACTTGACAACATTTTTTGACAAACTTATAATGCCATAATTCTCAATAATAATAATAAAATTCATTTCAAACAAACACTTTTATTTTTTTTGCAAAAAATTAAGTAAAATACTAAATAAAAATCTTTTGACACACTTGACAACATTTTTTTGACAAACTTATAATGCCATAATTCTCAATAATAATAATTAAATTTCATTTCAAACAATTTTATTTTTTCCAAAAAATTGGGTAAAAAAATAAATAAAAATCTTTCTTTTGACACACTTGACAACACTTTTTTGACAAACTTATAATGCCATAATTCTCAATAATAATAATAAAACTTCATTTCAAACAAAGAATTAATTTTATTTTTTTCCAAAAAATTAGGTAAAAAAATAAATAAAAATCTTTCTTTTCACACACTTGACAACATTTTTTTGACAAACTTATAATGCAACAATCTAGTTTTTGATCTCACATACCAATCCCGACCATCAAGATTTCTCCAAATTTAATGTTCCTACTCGTAATCACTTAAAATGAACGTTTTTTAAGCCAAAAATTTGAAAATTTGCTATTTTTGACACACATAATGATTTTTTTGACACACTTCCGGTACAGTTATCGAACACAGCGTCCTTTCGGACCTGTCCCTTGAGTATACCTATTTTTAGAAAAAAAAATTTTAGAAATCCCTCCAGTGGTTTTCCCTGCAGCGTAGGTAATGACGGACGGTCGGCCGGCCGGACGGCCGACCGACAGACAGACATACATTTTTTTTTTTTTTGCCTTTTTAGAATCAGTAGGTCCTAAAACGTCGAGAAATGCCAAAAAAAGTGGGGGTAAGAATTTCACTTTTGGCTCATGAATGTAATACTTAGGGCTTTCAGACCGAAGTAATTCGAAAAAACTCGATATGATAACATTCAATTTCTATTGTGTCATTTTAATTTTTATTAACTTATTTTAATATGGAAAGAATTTCAAAATGTCGTTTTAATTCTATTTATTTATCCGAGTAGTTGTGGGTACACCATTGAATAAATATCTAAGGAAGAGTAACTAGACATTTTGAGTGAAGCATCTAATTTTTAGTATTGGTGAAGTTTGATAGTGTTTGCATTTTAGCTGGGTGATACTGTTTACAATTTGCATATTTATATTTTCAAAACAAATAAAAGAAATAATAAATGTTACATATAAATTTAAAAGCCTAATATGTTTGGATAAAATATTTCCTTATATTTTCTTATATAAATATTTTTAATTGTCCATAAAACACAAATTTTAATCATATTGAATTACTTTAAGAACACCTTATATTCGGCTGTGATTACGTTTGAAATATTGTTTGACAACGATGGATTAAGAAAAATTACATTTATGTAGGGTAATAAAATATAAAATTAAACTAGAAAATAACAGTTTTTGTAAAGCAAATACTTTAGGCTTTTGTTAAAACATCATTCTAAACCCTTTTTATGCGTATTATTAGTCAAAATATTCTAATCATTGATATAAAATTCGATGATCAAATTTCAGTGTATTTAAGGTTATTTGTACATATTTTAATGAAACACTTCATTTTTATGAATAAACTACTGAACAAATACTAATAATTGTTTTGTAAAACATTAATTTAAACTTTAATTTTTATAAATTTTGTTTAATTTGAATATCTTAAAGTAGAATTTTGGATAAAAGCTATCATTTTATTTTAAAATACATAACGAAATATGTCAAATGTCATGGATGAAGAACGCACAGATATACAAATTACATACTTCAAAAAATATTCGTGTAGCCACACGTAATTATTCTTCCTTATATATTTATTCAATGGGGTACACTTTATTTTTTGTTTTTCCGTTTAACGGAATGGTTTTCCTAACGCGTTAGCCACATACAGTTGTCCTTGTAAGAAGCACGGATTCTCCAAATCTAGTCCACATACTTGCTGTAACTGTCCTTGTGATATGTTGATGGTCATTGTAAAAGCGAGTTGGACTGAAAACGAAACGTTTGAGTTCAAATGCCTTATCTGTTGGAATACGTGGCAACACTATATCTTCCGGTTCGAATTTTCCATTTAAAATTGTGGCTTCAATGACATTGTTTATCATCTTTTTCACTGAACATTTCAAAAAAATTTGTGCAACTTCAAAGTATTTGACATATTTAGAATTACAATGTATGTCACAAAACACATAAAAACCTTTTATTCTCTTCCATTTAATTATATCAGCTTTATTTGTATGTTTTTTCGATAATAATAGTATGTATTATTGTATTGTTTTCTAACCTATAACCTAATGAACTTAACCTATTGCCTAATGAAAATTTTATTCAATTGGTATGATTCCAATTGGTCAAATTGTTTTGATTTCATTAAAATTATTTTCAAATTATAATCACAATTGCTTTGATAAGTTTTGTTCAAAAATCAAATTTTAATAAATTCTCTTATTTCGTTTAGTTGAACTTGGTTGATTGTATGAGAAGGGCGTTTTTTATCATCAGGGTTTTTTTATTAAGAAATTTGATTTATCAATTAAAACAATAAAGATTTATTGTTTTAATTGAAGAAAATGTTTTTATTTTTTATAATACACAATTCCTTTTTATAATAAAATCTTTGTCAGAGAATAAAGTATTGTAATCGATTCGTGAATAATGAATTTTATTCTCTCGCAAATTAAAATTCTCGCTCGTGCCTCGCTCAAATTTTAAACTTTTGCTTGAGAATAAACTACTTCATTATTCACTCATTGATTAAACTACTATTAAGACCTAGGTTCCACACCATCATGTTTTTTAAGACGTTGATGGACGCAAATTTCTTTTTTTTTTGTTTTTTATGTTCTTTTTAAAGAATGGAAAACCAAATAATAAATCCTTTCACATAATAATGTACCACATAGGGCAATATTTCATAGTAGGATGGAGGAAATAAAAATAAAATACTTTTTTTTTTCAAATTTGCAGGAACAAAGCTGAAATTGGGTTACTAAATTTCTGAGTTTACGCACCGTTTTCCTCAATCCAGCATATATAATAGTTATATGGAATCTCATTTCTTCGAGCAAGCAAAAAAGTTCATTCTTTAAAAAAAAATATAAAAAATAAGAAAATTGCGTCCATAAACACCTTAGAAGCATGTTGTTGTGGGACCTTGTTCTTAAAAGGTTCTTATGTGTTGTTGTGACACGTTGTGTTGTAATTCCTACTACCCAACATATTTTATTTAAAAATACCTAAAAAAGCTTGTCGTCACCAAAGAATATTCCATAACTATAAGACTAAGTGTGCTATCGTTGATTGAAAAAAGTTTATCCCCCAGCACCCCTAAAATATCACTTATCCCCTTATATCAGTGATATCTTACTGCCATTTCCAGTGGTATACGATATCTCACGTTAACTGATTTGCCAATAGCAGGTACCAAAGTACGCGGGGTTGTCACAAAGTCTGTCCCATAGATCCAAAATTTATATAAAATTCATAGAATTCATAGAAAATTTATAGAATTCAATTCAAGATATATAAAATTTATTGGTATTAATGCATTGTTACCGTTTGCAAATCACTATTGCAAACATGTTGCCGGCTAAGCGCCAATATTTTTAATTAGTTTGTTCATCGTGATTGCCATCCGTTTTTGATTATACATAAGCTATGCTTCTTTGTATAGTATTTGTGCGAATTCCATTTCGTAATTTTGAGCTTTAAATCGATATAATCGATGTTATCCACTATCTTCACTTAGTTTTAGAAATATGTATCACACACAATTGCATACCAGCAACATATTTAGTGTAGATAAAACAATTTGATCATGTGCTAAATTCCAATATATGTAATTTTGATATATAAATAATAGTACATTATATACCGAGGTGATAAAGTAAATTTTCTACATTGAGGTGGATATTAATTCGCGACAAACGAAGTTTCGAGCGAATTAAGCACCGTAATGGAGAAAATTTTCTTCACCGAGGTTTATATACTATTTTTTTTACTACTTGATATAAAAAATGCACTAAAACTCTTAATTATTCACAAAATAAAATGTCAATTAATAAGCAAATGGTGAATAAATAAAAATTTTGATTTGGTGAAACATTGTTTATCATATCATTGGATTGTGTATTGGATATTTATTATTCAGGGCTGCTTAGTTAGAAATTTATTTACAATGAATTTTCTTAAAACTATATAAAAATCACATATGCTTTGCATTAAAAAATATAGCTTTTATTTATTTTTGACATGAAATTGAAAATCTATTCAATATTGTTGAGCCAAATTTAGAATTTTTTTAGTCTACAACTCACAACTAAACTAAATTTCAACAGAATTCTGTTTAACACGAATTAAAATTTCAAATAAACTAACCTATAGTTGCAAAGAAGTTTTTGCATTCATTCATTATTTATTATTATTAAAATAAAATCAAAACGCTTATTATTTTTTAATTTATTATTATTATTTTAGGAAGAAACTAAAAAAATTCAAAGATGAACTCAGTTAACAAACGAACAAAAATTATATTTTCATTATTTACGAAGGTGCTAAAATACTTATTATTAGGTGTGGAGAATAATTATTAGTAACCATAGCTGAGAAAAATAACTTTTGTCTTGGGTTTTTGAGTAAATAATTGAAATTTCTCATGCAAGTAGTAAAAAAACATAATTATCATACTTTTTTAATTTCATTAGATTATGTTCAATGTAAAAAGCTGATCAAAGAAACCCAAATGTATAAACCGATATATTTAGATAAAAATAATATAGGCAAAACCCCTTTTAAGTTAATTATAAGAGCCCTGGGATTCCATTTATCTACATAATATATAGCCTATGTTCTTGAATAAGGTACCTTTCAAATAGTTAAAGAATTTTTCAAATAGGTGCAGTGGTTTTGGAGATTATCAAATACGAACAAACAAACACACAAACAAACATTAATTTTTATATATATAGAGATAGAGATATACATTCAAATAACATCTAGTAACCGCAGAGGTCATTATAAAACGTCGGAAAAGTAGGAGCTCTATATTTGTATTATAGCAGAACTTATAACAAATTATTAGTCTCACTCCTTTTGTTTAATAAATTTAAACAAAAATTGGGATGAAAGAAGTGTTATTGAATGGTAAGGTATTATTCAATGGTAAAAAGTGTTATTGAACTTAAATTAATAAGATTTTGTAATTTCAGTCTGATTTTCGTAACACCATATATTTTTATTACGATTTTTTTACGAAATCTATCTTAATAAATTTTTATACGAAATCTACCTAAAACAATCAAATCAGCTATCTTGCAGCTTTACAATCTCAGATCTTTTACCGAACTCTCAAAATTTTTTAATTTTTTCTATTTCGTTGATTTCTTTGTTTTCCTTTCAGTATTTTGCAAGGCAAATTGATCTAACAAACTGATACCAAATAGTTTGTGATTTTAAATTAAAATACAGGTTACAATTGATATCTCACTGCTATTGGCAATGGTTTGTGATATCTCACGTTAACTTGTATGTCAAAAGCAGGAACTGAGTCACACCCGTGGCTAACTGACATACCCGAAGTAGGAATGCAGAACTGTTAGAAATAATATTTAAATCATATCTACCAGGTTTAATCAAGAACAAATATTTTAAAATAAATAAAAAAAACATTTCAACCGGAAGTGACAAACGAAGTGACAAGTGCAGTTGGTACGCAGAAATATTGGCAAACGTACTAAAACCGTATATACCAAGGGTGGGCACGCATGATGTCAATAAGAGTCATTTAACATTTTTCGTTTTTTTTAATTTTTTAAATACCCACCGCAGCATTTAAGTGCTAAATTTTTTTATTTCATTAATATGATGATATACCTTAGACTAAAGTGCTTAAAAAATAATTGTTTTCACACAATTCAAAATAGTTATCTCCAAATTTAAGTAATAAAAATAAAATATAATTAAAATTCATTAATAAAAAGGAATAAAAATTAATTAACACGAACGCTGTTGGTTAAGACTTTGAAATTTGGTAAAACTTGTTAAAACTGTTCGCAACAATTCTCTAAGATGCTAGTTGGTCAACTGTAAACGATATTTCAACTTAACAAACTTCATTGTGAAGTACAAAGCTTCACAGCAATATTTTGTACCAAAAATGTCTAATATTTTAAGGGCAAGAAGCTTGTTTTAAGTTTGGATATTTTGGTTCAGGCACGAGTTCACAAAAATCAATTATAGAAGTAAATACAGCACAAGCTGCATTTGCAAAACCTGATTCGCTTTCAAATCTGATAACTCCAGCGCCCCACCCGCTCTTTAACAAGCATTATTTCAGAAATTGGAAATCCATCTTCAATAATACCACAAATAAATGGGTTGACAAAAAATGCAAATGTAGATTTAAAACGTTTCGAATCTTCAAACCTACGTTTGGAATACGTATGCTTGGTATTCTTCGAATTTTTCTTTGGATACGTTTAGCACTTCTTCTTTGATATCAATTATGGAGGGCTCGGAATACAAGTGAACCTAGTCCATTATGTGCTTTTTTGTGCTACAGAGGTTTAAAGTTAGAGCTTTATAACAAAATTACCTATTAACATTTTTTAATTATAAATTAAATTTGTTTAACCATATGTGGTCCAGCATATGCTGAACAAATGACAAAATGCCTGAACATATGCCTGAACAAAATGCCTGAACTTATGCCTGAACAAAAAAATAAAAATGGACTTGGTTCACTTGTATTCTGAGCCCTCAATATTTGCTTTTATTCATGGAAAATAATTAAATATTTGCGACATAAGAGCGATCATAAAAAACCGAAGTTTAACTTAATAACGTTTGTGATAAATCAAAAATAATTATTTCTTTTCATGTCTGTAAGGAACTTTAAGTCAAAAAGTCAAGTTTCGTTTTCTAATTCTGGGTTTGCTATTCCTTTTTCTTTGGTAAATGATGTAATAGGATTTACACTAAGTTTACACCATGGTAGTATAATAGAATAATAGCAAATAGCTATTAAACTATTATGGTGTAAACGGATAGAATAATACTTTTTTACTTTGACAGATAGTTATTTGATATTTTGCTTTTGATCGATAGTATAATAATATATTCAAAAAAATTGTAACGGTCAAAACGTTACATGTAATTGACAATTTCAGGCGATTGTAAAAAATGTGCAATACCAAAATCACTTAAAATTTAGTTTTTATTTTAAATTAATATTAGTATGTATTATAATTTTTTGTTGAAATACTTTTAGATTGATGATATTTTATATTCAAATTTGAAATACGGTAGCCGTATTCTATCTGTCAATATTATTCTGAGCGTTTATACCACATGATAGAATAATACTATTTTGTACATTGTAAGTTGACAGCCTTCTAACAACACATCTTAAGGAGACATCATTCGGAAATTCATCGTTGCGTCATTTAATTTTTATTCTTCTAAAAAAACATTTAAATTGACGATTTGTTTTGGTATTTGTTCCGATCAAATTTATTCTGTTCAAGATAAAATTTGTCAATCTTATGAAAATACAACTGCAACAAGAAAATTTCTGAAAAAAGTTCTAGAATCAAAACTCCTTCGGAAAAAAATCTGAAATAAAAAACTCATTGGGAATGTAGACAGATATCAATTTTCAATGAGAAACGCAGTTTACTCCATGAAGAGCCGCATTTGCTTACCGTTGTTATATATCAAGTATTAATAATATTGAAAATCCGGATTAGAAGTTTACAAGATTCAAATAAACCGGTGGAACCGTCTGGCACACAAACAGGCATTCTAGATTCTGGAGACGCCCCGCCATTTTGTCCAATTTGTGACGAATTTAGATTTTCTATTTTCAAGTGAACCCGGCTCATATACCAAATTTTCAACAAGATTCTTTGCGTTTTTGTCACTCTTTGTTGATATTATCTGTAATAAAATAATGAGATCAAAACAATACAGTGCCATGAATGACAGTTATTATACTAAAGTTATGTGCAAACTTAGCATCACAATCTTTATCCTTTATCACTTTTGTTTTGAATATGAATTTCAGTATTGTTACAAGTTGAAATTTTTGTGGTAATCATTTTCAAGTGAGCAATGAACGTTTTAATGGTATAAAATATTGAATCAATATCGTTTGAGATTCAATACGAATATTTCTTTTATTATTTTTACACCGATTGAATGAATATTGTAGTGCTGCTTATTCAAAACACAAATAATTGAATTTATTTCTACTATATCGTTACGTTTGTATCGTTTGAATTGAACAGATATATAAAATATATTTGCATGCAAATATTTTGAATTTCAATAATCATTATGACTTTACACTTATGATGTATATTTATAATATATTTTAATTTATATGTATGTATGTATGTGGAAATACAATTATTCAGTGAGTTGCATTGCATTTACATTTTTCTATTGATTTTATTTTATGAAAGTTTTTCTAACGTAAATACTTGATTACACTGCTTACTAGTTAAAGCCTTTTATTTCATTAAGGACAAAATGATGTCAAGATAAATCGTTTTACTAGAAATCTTGAGTATTGCACAGCAATAAACATTACATTAAATACATTCTATACTTAAGTCTCTTGACCTGTTTAGTTTGAGGTCAATCATATGCTAACAATAAATAATTACGAAGACTCTGTCATAAAACTATCAATCACTGTCATAATACCAATCTAGAACACATAATGAGAAATGTGATTTTGTAGAAACTTATAATTTACTTATCCAAAAATTACGTTAATCCAACGCTCTATATGGGTCATTCTATATGGGTCAAACCGAACAGATTTGGACAAAATCTTATCGACACATTTTTGATTTGGCTGAAAATTTTTTATAGGTTTTATATCGAAGAAAACTTTATACGTTTTATACGGTTTTTTTGGAAAATATAGCGGTTCTAAATTTTGAGAATTTCGTGATTATTTGGTTTGACGAGTTATTTGCAAATATTCATAGCTTCTATTAGAGATACAAAACTCTAGTTTGTTTTATTTTAAAGTTAAACAACCAAAATTAAACTATTAACAATTTGCTATTGTTATAAACAAATAAAATGCTCAAATCGATCTGTAGTCATCGCCTCACCCACGAAATGAGTTTTTAGTATGACCATCGTATTCTACGTTTCATTTCCTATAAAAAACGTATTTTTAATGAATAGAGAAATGATTTTTACTGTTAGAATTAAATTAATTAATCGAGCGCGGGAGGAAAAAAAATTCCATATATGGATCATTCTTTTACATACTGTGTAATGAAGCGCGTTCTTCGTTGACGAATCAACGAATAGGCATAGCAGGCCGCGTACCAAGCGAGGTTTAAATGGCCTGTTCGACTAGCTTCCAGCCTTCGTGGATTGAGAAATGATTCCAGCTACTTCAGCACAAACACGTAATGTACGCGATAAACAAAATATATACGGAAATGGAAAAAAGACAAGTGAAAAAAATGAGACTCTGGCGACCCCTAATGCGAAAGAATAGCGATCAGCACTTCCATGCCTCTATATCACTACACATTCACACGTTTTCGCGCCTCAGACACTCACGTACCTTCCCACACACTCACACACATACGTAAACACACACACACACACCCACACACACCCACACACACATAAACACCCATACCATGATTACACTAATTTAAGATTCACCCAAGATGAGATGGGGTTGAACATGAATTTTGTGTTCTCTCACCATTGAATTGTGATTGCAGGTTTGGTAGTTGGTCCAACCAACAAAAACAAAGTGTGGATCATAACAATCACGCGATATCTTATAAAAATTTAAAAACAAGTTCCAAATTTAAATTGATTTGACTAATATCTCCATCCAAACCCAGGGTAAATATGTATTGAATTTATTTAAATTTTCCTCGTCTTCTAGGCTAGCATCTACATATTCCATACTCAGCTAGATAATCATTGGGTCGCCTTTGTGGGAGTACTCCATGTAATTGCATTTTCGCTCCATGTATATCGTATGGCGTACCAGTCTCCAATGATTTTAGGCTTGGTAGTTCCTCCAATAGCCAAAAAAAAACAACATCCATTCATCTCATAGTAACGTAACTCTTAATTTTCAATATATTAGGCATCAACAATAAAAATAATCTTCAATATCCTGGTGATCAGTTGCATCAAAATCATATTCGTCGAAACGGAAATGATAACGGAGCTAGTTCAAGCATTATAAATCCAGGTAACTGCCATCCTAAACGAAAAATACGATCCAATAAGACTTAAAACAATTAAACAAAGTTTTCACATTTTCAATAAAATCACTATTCCATTATTTAACGAATTTAATTTAGAAGTCAAAATGGTAGAATTTTTAGAATATGATTTTCATTCAGAATTTGATGGACTAATAGCAAATAATATTTTGAAACCGCTGAAAATGAACCTTAGTTATAGAAATGACACCTTAGAAACTGAAAACACTAAAATAACAGTTATTTACATATCGAGAGCTGAAAGTAGAAGATTACGCCTGCGGTTCATATTGAAGCCCGACGTAAGGCGAGAGATTTTATTGAACCAAAGGCGTAATTTTCCTTTCAGCCTGAGTATGTACAACGTTTTACGCACAACTGCACAACTTAATTGTAATATGAATCAATTTTTGAATTTTTTAAACTCGCTAGACATTTTGAAAATTATACTAAACATGCCATGATTTTCTCTATAAACTTCATACAATAATTTACCGTCTCAAAAACAACCAAAAGGCTGTAAAACAGCTGCGCCATGTTTTCTATAGCTTGAATCTATCATTTTAACTATAACAAAGTAAATTCTTGGATCTTATTCTTTACAAAAACTTCTCAAATCATTAAGCACTAGTTATAAAATTTCTTAATGGCATTTGGTTTTCTAAACATCCAGCTATATTATGTAATTTAAGTAAGACTCTAGAACTACATATCATAATTCTAAAATATATAATAAATATGCACATATATTAAAATCTATTTAAACAGAGGAAATATAATTTATTTTTTTTCTATAAAAACCGCTCGCTTTCACATATTTCTTGAACAAAAACCTTGGCGCAACCTTTTCTTAATATGACAATAAAGCCAACCGCATAGTGACTATGGTTGACCCATAGTAATATTAGTATAAACATTATATTGAAATAACCATTGATTAAATAGCAATCTTAGATGAATCTCAATGAATGTTAAAATTCAGTACGAAAAGAAATTTATTGATAATGTTATTTCATAGTCATGGTTATATTGTTATAGTTGTCATTTGCTAGATATTCTTACAGTAAATCATGTCTAATATAAAATTAAGCATACCGTAATAATATAAAGGGAATTTCAAATAGATTACTATACTTCAGGAAAATTATAGAAAATATGATACTGACTTAATTAATATAATTAAAAGTCCACTGTTGAATTCATCGGCTTTTCACAGTCGTCTGACAATAGACCTTACGAATGACATTATTAAATTAAATGAGAAAAGGTCGCGCCAAGGCTTTGTTCAAGAAATATGTAAGTGAAACCAAGCTGTTTTTATAGTAAAAAATAAATTATATTTCCTCTGTTTAAATAAATTTTAATATATGTGCATATTTATTATATATTTTAGAATTATGATATGTAGTTTTAGAGTCTTACTTAAATTATATAATATAGCTGGATGTTTAGAAAACAAAATGCCATCAAGAAATTTTATAACTAGTGCTTAATGATTTGAAAAGTTTTTGTAAAGAATAAGATCCAAGAATTTACTTTGTTATAGTTAAAATGATAGATTCAAGCTATAGAAAAACATGGCGCGGCTTTTTTACAGCCTTTTGGTTGTTTTTGCGACGATTTGACTGTTTTTTGTAAAGTTATAATATAATATGGGGTAATCAAATTATTATTATCCATATAAAATGTTTTTTACAGAGAACTTTACTCTCGATTTTTTATCAATCTAGATGCAATATTTTAAAAAATAAAAGTATCGTTTTTATATAAACAGGTACTCATGACATGAACAACTCATGAAAAAGTAAAAGAAATATTCGAAAATAAGTCTAAAGCAATGCATTTGAAAATTAATAAAATTATTACATACAACGGAAACACACATAAAAACTTTAGTCTTTGACTAATAATTTTAAAAAATTAACATAACAGTTTTATAAAAGTTATTTACTCTAAATAAATAATAAACAAAACAACATTGTGCGAAAAAAGAGGTGACATTAAGTGTTTCGCAATCAAACAATTTTTTTAAAAATTATTGATTATATTCAGCCAAGTACCATTGGTGTCTTCCATAGTCTATGATTGACTGAAAGTTTTAAAAAATTTCAGTTTTTACGGTTATATATAACCTCAATCTCGAAATCGACACAGATTTGTCATTTTCGCCTTATTTTACCACATAAACATACGTAAATACATATATGTATTTAAAGATTTTCATTCTCAGGGAGAAAGTCGTTGTGAATAATGGATAATAAACAATCAAGTCCTCACCATAAGTATTTTGTTCTATTTTTTTAAAGGGAACCCTTAAAATAATAGTAAAGTTTTTTCAAATTGTTTTCTTTATATCTCATCAAGCATAAAAAAAATACAAAATTTTAAAGCCTACTAAATTATTTTTTAATCTCATCACTTTAAAATAACTACCAACGTTCTAAAATAAAATGAAATAAAAATTAAAATTTATTATCGATATAACATTTGTTAGGTTCTCTCAGATAACAAATTTACATAGACCAAATACATGTTTTCACAACTTCGTTTTCTTAACACATCAATAATAGATCTTTTTACTGAAAGCATATTCTACATATATTATTTTTTCTAATATCTTTATAATTACCAACTTCCATTTAATATATTAATAAAACATGTGATAGGTTTTCTGGACACATGCATAACAAATATTTTTATCGAAAACAACTATACATTTGCAAACTAATCTGGGTTCGTGTTTAAGTTTTTTAACTGTTGTTAAATATTACCAATATTGATGGATAATAAATTTCAAATCGCATAATTTTGTGTTTTTCAATTCTGTACATTTGGTTGGCTTTTGAAAATTCGCCAAAATGATACTAAGTTACAACATATTATCAATGCTGCCAACGTGGTATAAAAATTTGTAAAAATATTTTAATTTTACTAAAAGTTTGGGAAAGCAAAATTTTGATTTTATAAACTTTCATAAAAAAGCATGAGTGCTGACTTTCTTTTTACTAATGAGAAACATATAGTTAAATAATATATACTTTTTTATTCGCCTACATATTAAAGTGTTGCTTTATTACTGTGATTTGTGGCTTTAAAGTATCACTTTTCAACTATTTATTTTGTTGTCATAGCTACGTCCAAAAAAGTAAAAAGCATTTGTATTTGTTTAAATTCTATGAAAAATAAAAATTTTTATGAAAGCAACCCTCAAATTCAAAATTTCATTATCCAATTAAAATAGTTGTTATCATTTGTTGTCATAGCTACACAATAATTTGGAAAAAATAATAAATATTTTGTCAAAGGTTACTTGTTCCACATATTTTTATTTTAAAATTTATGAAAATTTATAATTTTAATTTAGAATAAACAACTTTTCTTAAAATATTTTGCTTGCGGCGAATAAAAAATAGTATATGCTGCACGGACGTAAGCTATTTTGGACTTAATGTGGGTGCAAATCTCGGCTAGCGCTTCGATTTGCAAACTCCATATCCCTCCAAAATCTTAAGCTTTACGTCCTAGCATCATAATGTACTATTATTGATAACTTTGAATACAGTTGTAGAAAAAATGCAAATTATTCGAAATCAAAATTTTAACCTTTAAAACCTATCCGGTGCACAGTATATATACTAGTAGTGTCTTTCAAAACATGGCGCGCGAGACACTACCGCGTCTCTTGATTTGTTTGTTCTAATTTTATGAATAATTTACGGATGATTATTTTACGGGCGGTAAAGTAGAAAAATATAATAATATTTCATATAGCAACGGGCTTTTATTATACGGGCGTTAAGTTCAACACAAAACACATTTTGCAACCTAGTTATCATGGCAGAAAGCCATGATAACTAGGTTGCAAAATGTGTTTTACAATTCGTTTGTGCGTAAAAATATTTTTGATAGAACAGAGGAAGAATACAGTTTATTATTAGACGCTTTAGATGAAAATATTATCTTCAACATTGACTTAGATAAAACAAACTCCATTATGGAACAGCTTCGCACCGAACATTTAAATCATGAAGAAAATATAGCAATTAAAAAAGTAATTAAAGAGTTTCCTAGCATATTTTTTCAAAAAGGTACGGATTTGACATTTACTCACGCTATAAAGCATTCTATAAATACGACAAATGAAATTCCAATTTATAAAAAAAGTTATAGATATCCCGAAATACATAAAACTGAAGTTAAGTCTCAAATAAATGAAATGCTTGGACAAGGTATTATACGCCTAAGTAACTCACCTTATTCAGCATCAATTTGGATAGTAGAAAAAAACTTGACGCTTCAGGAAAACGGAGGTTAGTCGTTGACTATAGAAGTTTAAATGACGTAACCATAGATGACAAATTCCCAATACCAAATACAGAAGATATTTTTGATAAATTAGGAAGAGCACAATATTTCACCACGATTGATCTCGCAAAAGGGTTTCATCAAGTAGAAATAGATAAAAGAGATATTAGGAAAACTGCATTTTCGACAGATAGTGGACATTATGAGTTTACTCGTACGACTTTTGGCTTAAAGAACGCCCAGCTACCTTCCAAAGATTAATGAATTCAGTTTTATCCGAATTCATAGGAATCATATGTTTAGTTTATTTAGATGACATAATAATTTTTTCAACTAGCTTAGAAGAACACATTGATACAATTACAAAATTTTTTAAAAAATTAGAAAAATTTAATTAAAAGTCCAAATCGATAAAAGTGAATTTTTGAAGAAGGAAACAGAATTTTTAGGACACATTGTTTCAACACACGGTATTAAACCAAATTCAAATAAAATTGAAGCAATACTTAAATACGAATTACTAAAGACGCATAAACAAATTAAGTCATTTTTAGGTATAACAGGATATTATAGAAAATTTTCAAAGACTATTCAATGGTAGCAAAACCAATGACACTTTTTTTAAAGAAAGATCAAAGAATTAATTTAAAAGATCCAGAATATATTAGGAGTTTGGAAAGTTTGAAAACATTAATAACATCAGACCCCATTTTAAAATTCCCAAATTTCGAAAAGAAATTTATTCTTACGACAGACGCATCACAATTTGCATTAGGAGCCGTATTATCACAAGACGGACATCCAATTTTTTATGTAAGTAGAATTTTGAATTCACATGAAATTAATTACTCCACTATAGAAAAAGGATTACTAGCGATTGTATGGACAGTATAAAGTATTTTAGACCTTATCTATATGGTAGAAAATTTACCATCCAAACTGACCATAGACCATTAGTATGGCTAGGTTCACTTCAAGAACCCAATAGTAAATTACAAAGATGGAAAATAAAGTTAGAAGAATTTAGATACGACATAGAATATGTAAAAGGAAAAAATAATCAAGTAGCATTCGGTTTATCTAGAGTAGAAATTCACGTTAACGAAGTTAATGAATCTTCAGAATGTATATCTGAAAACAAAATCGATAATATGTCAACAGCAGCAACCATTCATAGTGCTGGCGAGGATAGCTCAAATCATTTCCCAATTGTTTACACACCAGTTAATGTATTTAATAATCAGATAATTTAAAAAAAATCAGAAAATAACTACAAACAGACATTAATTAAAGTTTTTAAGAAAAGAAGATTTGTAATTGAAATTAACATATTTCATGAAAATTTGGTCATTGAATTTATGAAACAGCACCTTCCATCAAAAGGAATTTTAGCAGTTTATTGTAATGACGATCATTTATTTGCACAATTCCAAGACGTATATTTAAAATACTTTAGTAGAAACAAATTGTTAAAAATAGTAAAGACAAGTAAATTATTGAAGACATAGAAGACGAAACAAAAGTGAACGATATTATTTTCAAAAGAGATGAATTATTAAACCATCGCGGAATAAACGAAACGTTTGCAGAAATTAAAGACATTTATTACGCACCAAATCTTAAAGAAAAAATTTCGAAAATTATTAACAATTGTTCAATATGCAATACATCAAAATACGAGAGAAATCCATACAAAGCTTCATACAAACTTACCGAAACACCAAACCAACCGAACAAAATTTTACATATTGACATTTGGATCCCTACTAGACAATCAATGTTTTAACCGTAATAAACAAATTTACGAAACATGTAGCAATGCACAAAATAAACAGCAGATCATGGATAGACCTTTTGAAAGCTTTGAAAGAAAGACTAGCAATTATGGGACCACCAAAAAAAATTGTATTCGACGGAGAACCCGGTCTTACGGTTTATAATGTAAAAGAATATCTTAGAGAACAGAATATTGAAATTCATACTACTACAGCTCAAAGACACACTGGTAATTCGGACATTGAAAGATTTCACTCAACCCTTAACGAACATATTAGAATTTTAAAAGCAAGAAACCAATCAGGAAATATTAACGATTTAGCATTAAGTGCTTTGTCATACTACAATAAGACAATTCATTCAACAACCGGTAAAAGACCAATTGATTTCATTAATGGAAATATTAAATCAGAAGAATTTGACGAAATAGCTAGAAAAGTTTCCCAAAACAAACAAAAGTATATTGACAGAAAAAAATTAAATAGAGAAAACGTAGATCTGAGAGACAAAAATCATGATTTCGTAAAATCAAGGAATGTTATTTCGAAAATTTTAAATTTCAACCAAAATATAAAAAAATAGAACCTAATAAAATACTAAATCATTACTTCATAAACAACAAAGGAATAAAATATTATAAGGACCAGGTAAAACGATATTATAAGTATGCAACAAATGTTTCAAATACAATATGATATCCAAATATTAAGAGAACAAGTACGAAACGTTAAAGAAAACCTTTTATTAAGTAGATTAGAAGTTTTAAGCAAAGATATTTTAACTGCAAGCGAAATTGATAGAAATAATATAACCACTAATATAACCAATATAACCAAGAAATAAGGAATATTAAATCATCCGTAATTTTATATGAAAGCAATATAATTTTTGTACTACTTTTGCCAAATTATGAAAAAATTAAATATTATAGAACTTTTATAGAAACTATTCCTAATAAGGATAACCTAGAATTAGATTTTGAAAGTAAATCATTTATCACTAATGAAATAGAATTGTATGAAGATTTTGGAAATGTGATACTCAAAAAAAAATTGAAACTAGTAAAAAACTCTTGTAAAGTTTTTCAAGAAAATGCACATTGCAGT
>CAVNZG010000795.1:0-45783 GCA_963693315.1 Diogma glabrata
AACATCGACCAAACAGAAATATAGGATAAAAAATAAATAAATAAATTTCCTCTCCCGCAAATTGCTCCACAGTACGATTCCTTTTTCAAATAATTTCTTCTAAAGATTTCAGTAAAAAAAAGAATGTATTGCGCGCAGTAAAATAAATTTTATTTTTCATACTTTCTTTTTAATAACCAAAATCCATTCATTGTCAAATTTAAACTTGAACTTTTAATGGCACATGTCTTAAATTATATTTTTTTTTTTTTTTTTTTTTTTTTTTTTTTTTTTTTATTTTTTGTTTTATTGGGTATATAGCCTGTTATATATATAAATATATTTGTTTAATGCATTACGCGTTTCGACGTCATTTTTTAAAAAAACGTCATCATCAGAACTAAAATTTACAAAATAAATTTTAAGTAAAGTACATAAACCAGGTTTCCCACTAAGACCTATAGTTAGCTCGATTGGCACGCCAATATACAACCTTTCGGCATTTTGTAGTAATATACTAAAACCAAGTATTGGCAACACATCAACGTTCGTTGGTAACGCTGAAGATCTCATTAACAAAATAAAAAACATTACAGTACCCACTGGTCATGTTTTAATATCGCTGGACGTGGTATCTTTATTCACTAACGTAGATAGTTCTTTGGTTTTAAAATTAGTCGGAGAGAAATGGCGCGAAATAAAAAAGAATAGTGGTTCGAAGTTAACGAAAACACAGTTTATTGAAGCTCTAAAATTAGTGCTTGGTAGTTGTGAATTCAAATTTAACAATAAAACATATAAACAAATTTTTGGTTCCCCAATGGCTCACCCGTGAGTCCAATGGTAGCGAACCTAGTAATGGAACATATCGAAAACAATGTTTTAGATATGTTAAATTTCAAACCTACATTCTTTTTTAGATACATCGATGACATCATCACAGCAATACCTTTAGATAAAGTTCAATATTTTCTAGATAAATTCAATTCGTTTCACAATAAAATACAGTTTACATTAGAACATGAAATAAATAACACAATACCCTTTTTAGATATTAAGATTATCCGAAATGATGATGGTTCATTGATAACAGATTGGTATCATAAAGGTTCGTGGTCGGGACGTTACCTTAATTTCGAGTCGTGGCTTCCACTTTCATATAAAATTAACACTATTGCTATCCTTGCACAAAAAATTATTAAATTATCCAACAATAATTTCCAAGAAAAAAATTTCGACCTTTTAACTAAAACCTTACTACATAACAAATATCCTTTGCATCTAATTAAAAAAACTATTAGACGTACAAAAATAAAACTGACACAATTAGATAACAATACAAACCAACTAGTGAATATAAACAACAATACCACTAACGTAATTACACCCATACAAGATTATAAATTTGTATCAGTTCCTTACATAAAGCATTTACATCCAAAAATAAAAAATTTGTTACATAATTACAACATAAAAACTGTAGGTAGACCATATTCGAATTTAGGAAATATTTTGTTTTCCAAACTTAAAGATAAAGATCCTATTGAACTGCAATCTAATGTAATTTACCAAGTTACATGTGATTGTGGAGTAAACTACACTGGACAAACTAAACAATTATTAAAAACAAGAATATACCAACATTCGCATGCCGCAATGTCTCACAGTTTTAGCGAAGCTCCAAATGCTCCAGACACATCCTCAAAAAGTGCTCTTTCACGTCATTTAAGTAGTAACAACCACCATGTGAACATTTCAAACGTAAAGATTTTAGATAAAGAATCTAACTTCCGTAAACGCAGCATTTTGGAAATGATCTATATCAAAAAATCAAAAAACTCTATTAACAAACAAATCGATTCCGATTATCTAAAGAATACGTATGATCATTTATTGATTTAACGTAAATGATAAAAAACTCTACATATTCGATGACCTTTCATTAGCTGCAGTTAATGAACACAATTATACGGTCCTTCTCGATAATATAACAATAATATATTAAAGAGAAAAATTAGAGAAAACATATATTGATTTGCGTTCGATTAGTGAGATGTTATCTTGTGCAACTTGGTTAGTTGGTGATATTTTCTGGTTGTACTACAAGTAATTTTAATATGTTTTTATTTATTTAACCTTTTAATAATTTTGACTAATGATATGCATAATCTGTATTAGTTTTAAAGTAATTATTTATTTAAAGTATGTTATAATTTTGTTGGTGAGTTGTTTTATAGTTTTCTTGTAAATGTTAAAATTAGTATAAATTTATTTTGTAAATTTTAGTTCTGATGATGACGTTTTTTTTAAAAAATGACGTCGAAACGCGTAATGCATTAAACAAATATATTTATATATATAACAGGCTATATACCCAATAAAACAAAAAATAAAAATAATAACGAAAGCCTAAGAAAAAATGTTTGCGTTTTTTTGTTGTAATTTCAAATAAACCAAAACAATATTTATATTTTTTTTTTAAATTCGCTTAATCAATTGAACATCCAAAATTAATCTGCCTAATTTTCATAATCGAAATACCCACTACAATCTTTCGTTTCTTTCTTCGGTTTATTTACGAGGTTTATATTTTTTTTGTTAATGGGATCATAAGTTCTTTTAGGCTGTTGTTTTTCAATATTGTGTTGTAACACCATAATAATAATATTAGATAAGCGCGAGGAAAGATCAGGGATAATATCCTTCCCCATCGCTAAATTCTTACCAAGTAGATAGATAATATCAAGCAATACTGTAGTATTACCAACACCTACCTACACAAAAAGTGCTTCAGCACCAAACTCAGAATCAAACAAAAAGTCTTGGTGAGGATGTTTTGAATGACCTATAGCGCCACGCGTCATACCCTGTTTGCTATTTCTACCAATTATGACCATTATAAGAAAGCAAACTGTATAAATATACCTAAACCTAAGCTAGATTTCAGCTTTAAATAATTCATAAAAAAGGTCAGTCAAGTACGAATAAGACTTGCTTGTAGAGGGGTTCCATGGAGGAAAACGATAATTGCCTAAAAGTTGTAATGCTCAGTATTTATAATGCCTAAACATAGGTAAATGTCAATAGTAATGTCAAAATTGCTCTTTTTTGACAATAATCCAAAAACTGCAAACCGCAAAATTCTATACATTTGCAAAGTTTCTTAAATTAGGTGTTATTTGAAATAGTGGCGAGAAAGAAAAAATATCGATATAACAGGTCGTTCAATAAGTCCGTAGGATAAGTAAGAAAAAAACAACATTTTGACAAAACTCGATTTTTTTATTCAACATAGTTGCCTTCGAGGGCGATACAACGAGTATAGCGATTTTCCAACTTTTCTATACCACTTTTATAGTACGATTTCTCTTTCTCGTCAAAATAGGCCTCAGTTTCAGCGATTACTTCATCATTGGACTTAAATTTCTTTCCAGCAAGCATTCTCTTGAGATCTGAAAACTGGAAAAAGTCGCTGGGGGCTAAATCTGGAGAATATGGTGGGTGGGTAAGCAATTCAAAGGCCAATTCATTCAATTTTGCCATCGTTTTCATCGATCTGTGACACGGTGCATTATCTTGGTGAAACAAGACTTTTTTTCTTTTGGACTCTGGTGTGTAATTGTGAAACCATGTCTCATCCATTGTCACATATCTACGATATAATTCCCTTTTATTGCGGTTTAACAGTGCCAAAGACTCCTCCGAAGCATCGATTCGTTGTTGTTTTTGGTCGACTGTGAGCTCACGCGGCACCCAATTTGCACAAAGCTTTCGCATACCCAAATGTTCATGTAAAATGGTAAAAACACTACCATCTGCTACCTTTACAATGTCAGCTATTTCGTGCACCTTCAATTTGCGATCGTTCATAACCAATTTGTGGATTTTTTTTATGTTTTCTGGAATAACAGCCTCATTTGAGCGTCCACTGCGCTCTGCATCTTTTGTGCTGGTACGACCACATTTAAATTTAGCCATCCACTTCTCTACCATTTGTCTCGATGGAACAGAGTTTGGATAATGTTTATCAAGCCATTGTTTGGTTTCCACTGTATTTTTTTCATCAAAAAGCAATGCTTTATTAAAATTCGAAATTCACTTTTTTCCATTTTTTTTCAAAAACAAAAGTTTCTTCACACAAAATGCTATAACTCACGAATAAATAGTCAGATTGCTGTCAAATTTATACACGTATCGTTTGAAGGTTAGTACTAAATAAAAATCATATGGAAAAAATTCTAGTAATGCCATCTATGTGTCATCCTACGGACTTATTGAATGACCTAGTATATATCGAATAACGATGTCGGAAAGATGAAATATCGATATATCGTATAATTGTTATATCGATATATCAAAAAATCGATAAATCAACATATGGATATATCGATGTATCGATACATTTATGAATCAATATATCAATACTTATCGATATAACGATAATTACACATTTTTTTAGCATCGATATTTCTAAAACTTTTTTAACATCTCCCACAGTAGCGGTAAAAAAATAAATGTTAAATTATTGATTGATGTTTAATTGCAATTTTTAAATCTTCAGGAGTTGTGACTTCTGAGCAAGCAAAGCATTTTGAGATAAATGTATTTTGTCGATAGAGAGAATTTTTGTAATTAATTTGAAAAACATTTCGATTTATATTTATTTATAGGAATTGAAATTTTAAATATATGAAGGGGCTAAAATCTCACAGTTCTGAGATATCAAGACTTCGGTTTTGGTTAAGGATTTTGATATACATACATAGTTTTCGGCATAAAACTTTTATGAGGACATTGTTTTTAGTTATCGACAGCGATGTATATTAAACATAAAACTCTTTGTAAAAGAAAAAGTATTTTATCTCTGTTAAGAAATTTATTACAAAACTAACACGAAACATCAAACAATCAAGATCATAAATTAACATAATTTAGTAAAAAGATGATACACTCAGCAAACTACTCAAAACTCTCCATTTAGCGTTTCGAGAAATATTACAAAATCAAAAATTCAGTGGTGGCATTATAAAATCGGTCGTCAATACCGGTCGGGTTGTTATCGTTATCGATAATAAAAGACTATTAAATATAAAATTATGAATAATTACAAACCAATATTTTATGACGCCATTTAATAATACCAAACATCTACCGTTAGCTTAACATCTACCGGATGATTTTTGACATAAGATTAACGTTAAAACAATGATTGCATTATTAGATTTTAGTACAACCGGAGGATTTCTGTCAAAAACTTACCGTTATCGGATTTCATGATACCACCACAGATTTCTTTCAGAAATCCAAAAATATTCCAAAAATTATACTAAAATCAAAAATTTAAACTTTTTTTCAAAAGTTCTAAAAATATTCCAGAAATTATTACAAATCATAAATTTAAATTTATTCAAAAAATTTTAAGTTATTCGAAAAATTATAAAAAAATCAAAACTACAAACTTTTTTCAAAATTCTAAACATATTTCAAAAAATATAACAAAATCAAAAATTGAAATTTTTTTCAAAATTTGAAAAACATTCCAAAAATTCAAACATTTTCCGAAATTCTCAAAATATTGCAAAAAATATAACAAAATCCATAAAACAAACTTTTTTCAAAATTCCAAAAATTATAATAAAATCAAAAATTTAAACTTTTTCAAAATTCTAAAAATATTCCAAAAATTCAAATTCAAACCGAAGTAGCTTTTTCTAAAATTCTTAAACTATAACAAAATCAAAACAACAAACTTTTTTCAAAATTCTAAAAATATCGCAAAAATTATAACAAAATCAAAAATACAATTTTTTTCATAATTCCTAAAATATTCCAAAAATTATAACAAAAATTTCCATGTCCAATTTCATGTTCGATTAAATTTCACGTCATGCAAATGATTAATTTCATTTTTTGCCAAAAAATTGGTTAAAAAAAAATGAAAATCATGCTTTTCACACACTTGACAATATTTTTTTGACAAACTAATAATGCAATAATCTAGTTTTCGGCCTCACATACCAATCCCGACCATCAAGATTTCTCCAAATTCAATGTTCCTACACTTAATCACTTAAAATGAACGTTTTTTAAGAAAAAAATGTGCAAATTTTCTTGTTTTGACACACTTGACGATTTTTTTGACATACTTCCGGTACAGTTTTCAAACACATAGTCCTTTCGGCGCTTACCATTGAGTATACCTATTTTTAAAAACAAAAATATTTGAAATCCCTCCAGCCGTTTTCTAGATTTTGTCGGTGTGACGGCCGGCAGGCAGACAAGTTTACATTTTTTTTTGCTTGTTTAGAATCAGTAGGTCCTACGTCGAGAACGTCGAGAAATGCAAAAAAATTAAGGGTAAAAATTTCACTTTTGGCTCAAGAATTCAATACTTTGGTTTTTTTCAAAACCGAAGTAATATTAACGCTTTAGGCCAAAAGCTTCAACTTACTGAATGTGTTAATTTAGTGTTATTAAATATTAACACTTAAAATCTACACCAGTAAAAATGGGCCAGTTAACATTTTAATGTACAAATTTCATTTAGCGAATGGTTTTTTTTGGGACACATTAAAAATAAAAATAAAACTTAAAATAGGTAGATTTTTCTATGAAATCTACCTAAAACAAAACATGAATACACATTAAAGAGCTTACAATCGATTTGATTGCGTCTTTTAGTTAAGAGGTAAAAAGTAAAATATTTGCACATTGGGCAGTACATTTGAACATTAGATGTTTACATCGAGTGAGTCTATCCATGCTACAACGTTGAAAGTTGCCAAATGGATGTCTGAGATGCCGCCATTGTATCGTCGAATTGGACAAACAGTTGCAATGTGTTTTATGGTTTGTTGTGGAGCTCCGAAGTCACATAAAGGGGACTTTGAAATGCCCAGTTGTGGAAACAATGTAGTATTCACTTTGTGAATATGGACTTTTAATACAAAAACCTTAAATTATGATACATAACCATGTAAACACGCCCGGTATCTATTTATCCCCCCCGGTACAAACCCTTGAGATTGGGAATCTCTTATTTTGTTTAATTTATCTTGACATTCCAATATTTAATATTTAAATTAAAATTAATATACATATTTATAATAAATACCTTAAATATAACCGTTGATTGGTGATCTGGTTCATCAAAATTTCTTGCTAATTCCACTGTTTCATCAATAATTTTATATATTTTTTTCCTTGCAATACTAAAAATATCTTTCAATGGTTTCAATAAATCTTGTTCTTCTGAGTGCAAATTCTCGACGTGTGATGTTAGGCGTTCTGGTGTTTTTAAATCTTCTTTACAAATCGGACATAAAAAATCCTTCCAAGACATCATTATCATTTATTCTTTAGATGCAACAAACATTTTTGTTTTGATCATAGAAATTGGATCAAAATTATTTTACTTCATACAATAATTAACCTTTCGCATATTGTTTTCCAGTATTCATTTTTCTAATTAGTAATCGCACTTGAACTTTCTCAAATATATTGATAAGAAATAACTTAATTTTTATTAAAAATAACAACACGAGAAATTAATTAATTAAAAAAACTTCTACTTGTCTTGACAGATGAAACTGTTGTAAAAATTTATTTGAAAATATTCTTTATGTTTCCAGACACAAAATTTAATTCTATTTAACTATAAGCTATGTTTATTTTTAATGTTTTAAAACAAGAATAATAGAACATTTTCTTTTTAATCACCAAAATGGAATGAATTAATTTTTTTCAAATTAAAATGCAAAAATGTGTTTTGCTTTTGACCTTTTCTAATCAATCGTGTAATATTCGAAATTCAGCAAATGATTAACAACGACGTCTGTTCATTAGCATTGGAAATAAAAATTTAGTACGTTCGTTTGCTTTTTATAGTATGTTCAAAATTTAACTAGCAGTTAAGTTTTAGAAAATTTTAAAATTATTATTAATGTAAGAATGAACGGAAACTAATGAAATGCATTTTTATTGAATTGAAAACGAAGATGAATTTGGTTTTATTATTGTTTCGCGATTATTGCGATCGTTACACCATGAATTCAAGGTAGAAACCAAGATTTCTACTCTTGAAATCACAAAAACGTCGCCATCCCCTCCATGACAGAAAACCACCGAACTACTTCCACTTATTAAGCTGTATCTGGGATCGAGATACCCACAGTCACTGGCGTCAAGACCGATGACCGGTTTCAACACTCATGAAGTCCTTAAGAACTTCACTGAGTATTGAGACCGACCATCCATCCGAACGTCAGCACCATGGACACCCCGATACAACCAGTAAGTATGACCTGAAGGTGTGAACCCCAGACATTCAATTTGCAGTTCGCTGGGTTCCAATCCATAAAATGGATGGTCAATGTCTATTTGACTTGACATTTTGATGGTAAAATTTATAGAATCCAGAATTCACAATAACAAATAACAATAATAAAACCAATCTCAACAACAAAAAAAATGTAGCTAGTATGCTGTAAAAGTGAAAACAATAAAAAGCGCAAAACGAAAAAAAACCAACGAACGCCCCAAAAAAAACAGAAAATTTTTGTAAAAAAACAAACTCGTAAAGGAACCAAAAAGGACCACCGTCGTAGCCAATCTTTGCTGAATCTCTCACAATAAATTCCTAAAACATTATATATGTAAAAGTATAATCTATTTATTTAATTTCAGATATACTGAAATAATTATATATACCTAAAATTAGTTATTGACGATAGCACCCCTAAAATATATTTATTTATTTTTAAAAAAAATTGAAAAATAAAAATATTCAGAAAGGATGTTTATTTATTGGATGCACCGTCTTAACCTTGAAATATTGATTTATTTTTTTTTTTTTTTTTTAAAAGATAAAAAATATTTATTTATATCTTGACGTAAAGCTTAATTAAGAAAATTTATTTATTTAGTTACCTAAAATTAACTTAAATTACGAAAAAATTATTTATTTACCTAAAATTATTTTAATTAACGAAAATTTAATTTATTTAATAAAAAATTTTATTTATTTAATTTTTGAAAAATTTGTTTGATTTATTTTATTTAATTTTTGATTTTTATTTAATATCATAAGAGATTCCCAAAGTCAAGATCCGTCTGGAGACAATTTAAAAAGTAAGTATGGCTACAATATCCATGTTGTTTAAATTTAAAATATCGCGTTCGCGAGCCCACTCCAACCATGCATGTGAGAACCTACTGGAAAAGCCCCTAACGACCAGATTCTACAGAACAGATTCTCCCCAACCTAATAAAAACAATCACAACTGTCACGATTAGACACTTGGTCCATTTCTACTGACCCAGTTGTGCTTGTTTAACCTACAAATAAATTACAACTAAACCTAATGCGAAAGTTGTAGAACGCTCCCGAGCACCAGACTTCAAATCTTAAACTCTATGAAAAATTGTTCTATTGTAAAACTAAATGGAAAAGTGGAAAAGTTTTTTGAATTTGTATGAGGTGAAGCCTCTGATCCTGAAAGCAAAGTACAATTGGTTCTTCTCTTCATTACACCGAAGAAGCCTCTGAGCAAAGAATGGTACTACTGGTTTGCACCTAAGTACAAACACAGCAACACCACTCCTCGTCCCTGAGGACTTCCTCGCCGAATGAAAAGAAGAAACCAATGTTCTTCGATCGCATAACCCCGATGGTCATAGGCGATCTAAGAACGACATCAATGTTAAGGGGATAAGCCCCATGGATGGCTTGTTAGGCCTACCGCTGAGAGAAGTGAATCAATAAACCTAAATACTATATAACTTATCCATAATCTAAATAATTTCTTATTTAAAAATGCTAAATCGAAACATGAAATACATAATATGTGTTAATAAAGTTTTACATGAAATTAATTAAATTTAATCTTCAGACTAAATAATAAATTGGTAATTTAAAAAAAAAATTACGATTATTTTAAATTCAAAACTAAGCTTACTAATTTTTAAGTTATTACCTCTAATATATTTGTTCAGGTCAAATTTTTCGCTTTACTTATTGTATTCAAAACAAACAACAAAAATAAATGTTAGCTAAAAATAATTATTTCTATATTTATCTTATTTTTTAAATCAATCGCAATAAAAAATAATTTTAAAAATGGTAACTAAAATGGACTCATACGAGATATGTATACCTACGTCAGCGGATCAATATGATGACAAATGTGAAGATATTGATCTGGATCCGGCTCACTCTATAAAGCTAATGGGAATTAATTATTTTCAATGTACTTCCATAACCACAGCCCAATAATACTTTGAAAGTAGTGACGAAAGATTTAAACTTATACAAAATTGTTGAAAAACTGTTTGGTCAATGTTAACTTTTATTACGTTAATAACATCCTAAAACTCACAAAAACATGACTCAACCACAAAAAATTCTTTCGCCAAACGAATTGTATTGCAATAGGAGTCGTTTTGGCCAAAAATGAACATTATATTAGCCAAATAAAAATATTTCATCGTTTCCGTATAAGTTCAAAAGTTTATAGAACTGTAATGAGACATGTTCTATTGACATCCACTCTATAGTGTGAATAATACATAAATCAATACCTCGAAATTGTAACTCACATTAAACCAATGACGAATATGGGGATCGCGTATGAGTGCATTGAAAAAAGCTAGCTAAACATTTACTAAATCTAACCATAGTCAAAAAAAACATACAATTAATTTCATATATAAATTAATTGCATCATCCAAAAATATGTACAATATATAAACAATTATATGTACAATATGTACATGGTAGCATAAAAAAATTTCAAAAAAAAACTGCTTCCCCAAAACGGTTTTCTTTTTTCCAAATAAAAAAACAATTAGTATTACTAAAAGCAAATGACAGCACAAAAAACAATCTCCAAAAAAATTGCTGTCCCAAAACGGTTTTTTTCAAAATTAAAAAAAATTAGTCTTAACTAATTATACAATGAGGAACAGGGGCCTCCTGTGGACCAGACCACTCCTAATTGTATACATTCTTATCAAAATTCAAAATATATAATTTCCTAATCAAAACCAAAACGAAACCAATAACTGGTTTATTTCAAGATAACCAAAAAGCTGATTGACAACCACGGCCCAAACCGGTTGCCACCACCCTATTACCAAAAAAAAACCACAACTGGTTTATCCTAAAACTTACAAAGAGAAACGCGGAATTCTTTAAATTTTTGAAAATATAAATTTAGAGTACTTATGATAAATATACACATGAACACCCTAGAAACTAAACCTTTATTTTTCCCTCCAGCTTTTTACCAAAATTTAGCCAAATAAACCGACGCGAAAATAAACTATATATAGATATTAATTAATCTAAATTGAAATAATCAATTAATATATGAATATATAAATATAATAATATGAAATGTTCCACAAAAAAAGTTTTTTTCAAAAAAAAACCGGCTTGCCAACGCCCAAACTGGAAAATATTTATATAACTGTAATTAGGCTAACGGGTCCCTTTTTGTTCGGCGCTACGTTATAACCTGCCCTGATACGGAGCCAGTATGTTATTGGACCTTTGTTAACTAAAAATTTGTCACCAGCGAATCTTGGATTCGGAAATCTCTTATATGTTTCTTAATTTTATCTTGCCATTCCAAAAGTAATATTTAAATTAAAATTAATATACATATTTATAATAAATACCTTAAATATAACCGTTGATTGGTGATCTGGTTCATCAAAATTTCTTGCTAATTCCACTGTTTCATCAATAATTTTATATATTTTTTTCCTTGCAATACTAAAAATATCTTTCAATGGTTTCAATAAATCTTGTTCTTCTGAGTGCAAATTCTCGACGTGTGATGTTAGGCGTTCTGGTGTTTTTAAATCTTCTTTACAAATCGGACATAAAAAATCCTTCCAAGACATCATTATCATTTATTCTTTAGATGCAACAAACATTTTTGTTTTGATCATAGAAATTGGATCAAAATTATTTTACTTCATACAATAATTAACCTTTCGCATATTGTTTTCCAGTATTCATTTTTCTAATTAGTAATCGCACTTGAACTTTCTCAAATATATTGATAAGAAATAACTTAATTTTTATTAAAAATAACAACACGAGAAATTAATTAATTAAAAAAACTTCTACTTGTCTTGACAGATGAAACTGTTGTAAAAATTTATTTGAAAATATTCTTTATGTTTCCAGACACAAAATTTAATTCTATTTAACTATAAGCTATGTTTATTTTTAATGTTTTAAAACAAGAATAATAGAACATTTTCTTTTTAATCACCAAAATGGAATGAATTAATTTTTTTCAAATTAAAATGCAAAAATGTGTTTTGCTTTTGACCTTTTCTAATCAATCGTGTAATATTCGAAATTCAGCAAATGATTAACAACGACGTCTGTTCATTAGCATTGGAAATAAAAATTTAGTACGTTCGTTTGCTTTTTATAGTATGTTCAAAATTTAACTAGCAGTTAAGTTTTAGAAAATTTTAAAATTATTATTAATGTAAGAATGAACGGAAACTAATGAAATGCATTTTTATTGAATTGAAAACGAAGATGAATTTGGTTTTATTATTGTTTCGCGATTATTGCGATCGTTACAACAATCAGCACAACGTCCATGATTCGTTCTTATTCGGTTTAGTGTAGTCCAGGTATGACGTGGCAGATCAAACCCAGGTTGGGTAGAAGTCTGTGTTTGCTGTAATATATGAGATAACGACTTGCTAGAATTCGTTACTAGTACCTGAAAAAACATCGATGTATCGATATAAATCGATATATATCGATATTTATCGATATATCTAATAACGATATCGTAATGATAAAATATCAATATATCGATAAATCTATATATCGATATATCAATATATCGATATATCGATTTATCTGTTTATCAATATATCAATATATCGATATAGCGATATATCAATTTTATCGATATTTTCGATATTTTGTTTAATATCGTCAAGCCCCAATTTTAAATGACATTCTACTAATTTAGAACAAAAAAGCGTGTGAATTTTTTCAAACTTTTCTTTCAATCAAGCTCGAAACATCGATGATGGCATATTATGGTAGTGCAATGAAAATTGAAAAAACCTTCTAACAACTTGATCAAAACAAAGGAAACATTCATCTTCCTTAAAATAATATCAATAGCATCCACAAAAAACTCTGAATAAGACTTATTTTCTTAAGCTGCCTCACACCATACTTTTGACTGAGAGTCCACATGTGAAAAATTATCGTCGAGATATATGCAACTACCAACCTCAGCCGTTCTTAAACATTTCGAAGCACAATGCCAGGCGGCTTTAAGAATTTAAACACAAGGCGGTTGCAAACTGCTACGGAGTGAAAGTATACCAAAATTAACTTTCTGTTTTTGTTGAGTCAGTCTGCCAATTATGTTGAAAATGTATGCAGCCACAAATAACAAATAAGGAACAGAGCTAGGAATACCAGATATGAGGATGAAGAAAATCCTTACGCCTTTTGGTTTGCATGAATTGTGCATAATGCATGATACAAAACCTTCGTGCACAAAATTGTGTGTAACCATAACATAACGTGCACCATACCGTACACCATGTCGTAAAACGCGTTAACATACATACATTTCAGATGCACATATACATTTCAGATGCATGTTTACGAATAGTAAAAAGCGAAACGAAACTAAATTTATTTATTTATTATTAGAAATAATAAGAAACAAATAAAAGAATAGAAAAGTATTTTTGCATTTTCTAAAATGGCTGGTTTTATTTAACTTTTTATGAGATAATATGACTGTCGTAATATTAAATTGATAAATTTTATCTTAATTTCATCTAAAATTGCATTTTACCTTAGTTTCTACTAAGAATTTTTTGTGAAGGTAATGATAACTAATGATAACAACAAAACAAAACAAACAAAAAACAAACGGGCACTTTGCATAATTAATTTTAGTTATTGGAAAATATTATTATATATTTTAATATTGTTTGCCTTGTTTCATGTCAGTTTACTGATATTTAATTTACATGCTTTTTTATAATATTAAGAAAATTATGGAAAATTAATATAATTTTTTATATGTAAGTCAAACATTTAAATTTTTAGATTTCTGTTTTTTTTTTAATTTAAATTAAATCATTTAAAAAAATGGTGAAAAAATGGACGCACAAACGCAATCACACACACATTTTCAATTTATACTTAAAAATAGGACTGCTATCCACTTAAACTCTTTTAAACTTAAACTAAATTTAAAATATATCCTAGAGTACTGAAAAATTAGTTAAAAAGTTGTATGAAATGTGCATACGGAGAAGGGGAAGAAGCTGAAGCAATTGCAATGAAAGTCATTTCTTGGCACAATTTTCACAGTCGATGAATTTAGACAGTAGAAAATTAAGAATCACAGGAAGAGAACCCCGAGAGACTTTAACACTTGCTGCAATACCATAGCTCACCTTTGTGAAAATATTCCCACAGTAGCCATCATGAAACCAGAAGCTACATAATATATCAAAACAGATGCAACTATCATTACATTTCCTTGCAACTAGGACAAATTTCACGTGGTATTCCATCTAGATCCTCCTTTATCAACACTCAAAATTATAATATTTCAAAGACATCCAAGAACTAATTATACAAGAAATGAAAAAAATTAAAATTAAAATGCAATATTTAAAAATATACTTTTTACTGTTTATTTTTAAATTTATTTATAATAATAAAAACTTCCTTATAGTAACAATTTGATTTTTATTTTTTATTTTAAAGAATATCGATTTCGACTTACGTCATCCTCAGTTCTTAAATTATTATTGATAATAATTTAAGAATTGAGGATGACGTAAGTCGAAATCGATATTCTTTAAAATAAAAAATAAAAATCAAATTGTTACTATAAGGAAGTTTATATTATTATAAATAAATTTAAAAATAAACAATAAAAAGTATATTTTTAAATATTGCATTTTAATTCAAAAGTGACAAAAGCACACAAACAGTGAATAATATGGAAAACCATAATAACCCATACAAGAAATGTGTTGAGTTCGTAAGATGTGCACAACAGTATCCCTCCCCTTAAACATACAACAAATGTCAAACTAACACTCCTCAACTTTGTTGAATGTATATAGCTGCGAAATACTGGACGAATCAATAAGAAAACATTATTTTGGCCAAATTCGGTTTTATTTACCGATCGTGGAGGCTGTCAGTACTTATTACTTATACTCACTGTAAAGAAAATTTAAGAAATTTTATTTAAAGCATTAAAGCATTAAACTGTAGCATGAATTTTATTATTTGAATCATTTTTTAATAGAATTTTTATTGATCGTGCAAAAAATTTAACAATTGTATTTTGAGCATTAAGAGTATTACCGATTTCTGATAGTCGACTTCGGTTCGATCTCTTAACATATATCCCTAATATGTAAAACGCTCTTAGTGCCCTTAATGCTAAAAACATGTGACCAAATATATTAGAGGAATATAGTCATGGAAAAATTTAAATAAGTATAAATCAAGGTCCAGTAATTCAAACAAAACAAAAATTATAATGGACCCAACGCGACAAGATTAATTTCGTTTTATTTGTTAGCCCTTTCTTGACTATTCTATAATTTCAACTAAAAATAAAAAATGATTAATGACTGACACACAGATGGTCTCTCCTCTCTCGCATCATTTCCCATTTTCTCACTTTGTTTGAGTTTCTTCTTATCTTATTTATCCATAAATAAATTTTTTTTATGAGATGATACGCCAAATCTTTGACCGTGAGATAAAATCAGGAAATCAAATCTTAAGGTAAGACAAAAAAAAATTAAAAAAAACAAACAATAGGGAAAAGAAATAAAAATAATTCTGACCTGCGATTAAATCATTTGTTTTCATCCTTTCATATATTTTATCCAACTAAAATTCGAAAAGGTTGAAAGGTGATTCTGGAATACTAATATGCAAAATAAAAGGATATTAATATCCGGTTTTCTGTCTTACATATTGAAGAAAAAAAAATGTTTCAAGAAGATGAGTAAAAAAGTGTTAAAAATTAAAATAAAGGGTCGATCGTTGTGGCTATGTGTATTTTGGGTAAAATTTATTTTTGAAATAACCAAAAATTGAATCAACGAACATATGTATGCATAAATGAATAGAAATATTGGCGCGGGAATAACATTTGTTTGTTTGTTTTAAATTCCATTGTATGTATTACACAAGGATTTCGCGGGTTTTAATTTTTGACTTTAGACTTATATATAAATCTTATAACATCCACGTGATAAGTTTTGAATCCTCACCCCTGTAATAACTACAAATAACAATAATTCAAGAGCTAAAATCAATAAATCTAAAATTACAATCTTTCACATTATTTTTTATAAATTCCGTTTCTTATCAGTATGCAATTTGTAAAAAAAAACAAGAAAAACATTATTTCTTGCTTAAATTCCACATGTCTTTCATAAAGTTTTCTGCTGTTTAGTTTATTTATAAAATTTAATTTTTTTTTGTTTTTGTGTCATAAAAATCAATCAAAATGTCAACGCGTAAAAAAATAAACTTGAAATATTACTTATATTTGCTACAAAATCATTATAATAACAAAAAAATATGATTGATTTACCTGAAACGTAGTGGCGCGATTATACATTAAGAAGCGTCTATAGGTCATCAGATTTGGAAGCGTCTATAGGTCGGATATAATTATTATGTATCGACATTTGTCAGTCGTTTTTTAATTATGTCAAAGGACACGGCTAAAAATTCAAACACGGTAACGCATTAAGAGGCTTTGATCTATGGGGGAAACTGATTTGGATTTAATTTTTTAAATCTTTACAAGGTGTTTGGAGTCACAAATTTGTTTATGTTTTTTTTTCAAAGAATGGATAAATAAGCAATAAATTCTACCATATATTAAAATATGACACAGAACAAAATTACATAATAGGATAAAGCAAATAAAATTAAAGAGTTAATATTTCAGAAAAATTTGCATGAACAAAACTAAAATTGGATTGCCGTTAATCCAGTTAGTGGTATGTTACTTGATAATGTGAGGCACTGTGAACTGTCTTCCTCCATCGTTATTGCCCAGATATAGCGTTATATGAACGCTCGTTCTTCGAGTAAGCAATAGTGTGCCATTATCAAGGAATATTTCATAACTAAGATTGGAGGTTCTCCCCGAAGCACCACGAGATTAGCAATACATTTGCCATTCTCGATGTATATCAAGTCGTATTATTGGTCATCAAGTAATATGTAGAATTACCTTCCAAAGTTTATAGTGGTAATACGTTTGACTGTCCTATGCTCTTTAGTACTTGCCATCAAACTAGAGAGTAATGCTGGTGCATCTGTCCCAACTGTAATCCAGACTCTCAAGCAAATATATGAGCGAGCAGCCTGAAACAATTCTATCAAGAGTATATCAAAGAATAAAGACAATAAATACAAAAATTTACATTTGAAAATTTAAAAAAAAAACGGAGATATATAATTTACAGTAGTCTGCCATCTCCCGGAAAGAAAATCGCTGAATAATAACACTTATGAAAATACCTACATCCGGCAGACAGACTGATGTAACAAAAATCGAACTCGAAGAATATGTAATGCGGCTTATAACTGGAAAAAATCAATTCTGTTAGAACTTCGAATAGATTCGAAAAACTTGAGACTAAAAACCGCTACATTGTGTTTTCCTTTGAGTAATTTTGGAGTATTTGAATTTATTAATAGAAATATGCTGCCAAATTTAGAAAAGAAATAGTGAATAGAAGAAAGAAATGTTTTAATTAATCCATATATAATATCAAAAGTAAATTAGAATAAACGTCTATTAACTATATCTGTGGCAATAACTTCCAATTCCACAATAATAATTCTAACAAATAATAAATACCAAAAACTTTACGTATCAGTTTCGTATTATTGTAAATCCGTTTAACAAAAAAGTTAATTCAAGTATTTGTTTGAAGATATTACAATCCACTCAACCGAATTATAATCTCTCTCATCATTATCATCGCCTGGGTAACACACTAGCAGCAACCAACACTATTTGGACAGCGCTACTAGCAGCAACCGAAACTGTTTGGACGACTCTACTGCTACCAAATCGATTATAAAAACAAAACAAAAATTTTGATATTATTTTTTGAGAATGAAGAAAAATATAAAGAAATTTTCATTTCTGGTTAAACGGTGCTGCTTAGTTCATTAAACAACTCAGCAATAAAGTGTTATTAAATAGCTTTTAAAGCTGCCTGGTTTTCATATCACTTTTGCTCTTTTGCCTGCTTCGATATTGCATTCTAGTCATTAATTTAGTTTGATAAACGCGGGCACCATTTACCAAGTGGCAGTAATCAATTAGCTTTAGACAAGACCTGCAGGATGTACAACAGTCATCAGGGCTAATTTTTGAGATCACAATAGTCTTGCAACAAAATTCATTATATAAGTTCTGCAGCAAAATGTTTGAATCATCGAATTTTCGATCTTCGATAATTTATCATAAAAGACGATGATGTTTGTTTTACAAAAATTTATATATAATAATTTTTCGATTCGATAGGTAAAGGTGATATGATGATTTAGTGATCCCCTACATTTTGATCTGGTTTCTGATTTAGTTTCTGATATAGAATAGCAACAAAAGAAGAATTAGTCGTTTTCTTATCAAAAGGAAGCTAGTTATTTTTCTATTTTGAGAATAATTTAGCTTTAATTAGAAATTAAAAATAAGTTTAAAATAAACAGTTTTTTTTTTTTTTTTTTTTTTTATTCAAAGTTAGGCATGTTTAGTGTTAATTATAACAAATTATAAATTAACGTCTCTGAATATCCGAAGATACCATGCCAACTAGGGATAAGAATGGAATAAAAATTAAGATTCTCTGAGAAATTTATGAACGTTAACTTTAAAGCCTTGAGGATTAAATTCATCAGGAAAAACCCAGGAAGGTAAGGCATTCCAAAGATGAGAGACTCTGTTGAAAAAGTCACGTTGGAAGGCTACAGTTCTACACCTAATTATTTGAACTGTAAAGGGATGCGCTGCTACGTTTGCTCTGGTGTGACGCGAAAGGTTTGCTGATTTAGGTAAAATCGATTTGATCTCTTCAGAAGCTCGCTCATCCATAATATATTTATAAATATAGTCAAATCAGCAACATTTCTTCTGTGCTGCAAGGAATCAAGACCGTTAGTAAGACTTGGGTTACCAATGAGTTTAATAGCTCTACGCTGTACAGAATCAAGGCAGTTGAGACTACTCAAGTAAGCTCCACCCCATATGTGAGAACAGTATTCCATGCAGGGACGTATAAAAGATTTATAAACTAAAAGAAGTTGTTCGCTATCGAAAAACTTACGACATCGCCCCAAAAATCCTAACTTTTGAACAGCATTCTTAGCCAGATTAAAAATATGAGAATTCCACTTCATATTATTTTCAATCTCAACTCCTAGAAGTCTGACAGACTCATTCTCTAAAAGATTTTTGGGGCCAAACGTTAATGGAAAAGGATTGGGTGTCGTTATCCTAGAAAAATGACAAACCTGTGTTTTGCTTGTATTGAATTCAACACTGTTAGCAATACCCCAATCCATAATTGTTTTAAGATCAGTGTTAAGGGAATCTATCAACTTTGATCTACACTCACTAAGCGCTAAGGGTGTTTATAATTTAGGTGCTTCATGAGACGCATGAAGCGTGCTGTCATCAGCAAAACTATGTATAGGATGAACCGTTGAGTCCAACAAATCATTAATATAGATAAGAAAAAGAGTTGGTGACAAAGCGGAACCCTGAGGAACTCCTGCATTAGTTGAAAAAGTATTCGATGATACACCGTCAACATTGACCCGAAATTTTCGATCAGATATAAAGCTCTGTGTCCAAGATATAAGCTGCTCGTCTAAACCAAAGGATCTCAATTTGCATATAAGGTTGTTATGCCAAACTTTGTCAAATACCTTGGAAATATCAAGAGCAACACCGAATGTTTCTCCAAAGTTTTCAAGCGACTTGTTCCAGATATGAGTGACAAAAGACAGCAAATCTCCCGTCGCTCTTCCTTTTCGAAATCCATATTGTCTCTCATTAATTAATTTGGAAGACTCTAAGAAGCTCATTAAATTAAAATTGACATATTTCTCAAAAATTTTAGCAACTACCGATAAAATTGAAATGGGTCTGTAATTCGTAGGATCAGTCTTACTGCCCTTTTTTGAAACTGGCTGTACACTAGCCATTTTCCAAATTTCAGGAAAAATTCCTTTCTTATATGACAAATAGAAGATTTTAGTGAGGATTGGTGCTAGCTCCCTAGCAAATGTTTTAAGTATAATCGGAGGAATAAAATCAGGGCCTGTTGCCTTGTTAGTATTGATTTTTAAAAGCATTTTTCGAACAATGTTTTTCCGAAAAATTATCCGCCTTATTTTATAAGAAACTTTAGAAATAGGTTTAGGTTGGAAATTAGGTTCTTTTAAAGTAGAATTTAAAGAGAAATAATGCCCAAGCAAATTAGCTTTCTCTTTTGGATCAATGATAGGGACATCTCTATTAACAAGAGGCGGTAGGGAAGATTTACAAAAGTTGCTTTGGACAGCCTTTGCGGCTTTATAGAAATTGCGTGAACCAGTCGGATGTTCTGCGAATTTAGATGCTTTTTTCCTATTAAATAGATGTTTCTCTTCATCTATTAACTTACGACATAAATTTCTCTCTTTACGGTACTGTCTAAGGTTTTCATCGGTTTTGTTTTGATTATACTTTCGAAAAGCCTTTTTTTTAACTTTTATAGCTTTTTTGCATTTACTAGAAAACCATAGATCAGTTTTTGGAATGATCAATTTATTAGGAATAAATCTGTGCATACCATCAATTACAGTTTCAAAAAAATTTGATGCAGCTATGTCTGGGTCTTGGCCGGTAAGGCAATAGCGTTTCCAAGGAAAACATCTAAAAAAACTTTTAAGTCCTTGCCAATCCGCAGCTTTGTAATCCCAAAGCAGCTTTGTAATCCCTTTGTAAGCTAAATTACTTAATTTAACGCATGGAGGGTTTTTGTTGATTTGTATTTTTTTTTAAATATTATCTAAGAGTGTGGCAACCCTTCGCACTCGAGTCCCGGCCATTGAAATACAAGTTAACGTGAGACATCACATACCACTTAAAATATCAGTGAGATAACACTACCCAATATCATATAGTAGGGTTACTGACCGAGGAACTCTATTCAGTCAACGGTTAACCCTCAATCTTAATTATTGAATATTGTTTGCTGGCGATACATTATTGCTAGCTCAAAAAATGGGTTTTCATATAACTCTATATGTGGTCTTTAATAGGGTGACCAGATATTTCAAATCAGAAAAGAGTATAGAAACTGAAATAGTACCTTATAATCATTTACCCCATATGGAAGCACACTAGAAGTAGAAGAGGTCAACTTAATTTTTAAATTAAAAATAAAAAATAAAACAGTTGAGTTTTAAATTTTGGCTTGTAGTTCAATCTTTATTTCATCAATAACATTGGTTACATTTATTAAAACAATTTCAATTGGTTTATCACATTAAATACAGAAAATTCATACTCAGTATCAATTAAAATTATATTAAATAAAAAATACTATAAAATGGTAAATTAAGATTATAATTGCATTTTAATAATAATTAAAGGTATTTTTCACTTCTGGCACTTTTTGCTAGCAATTCGGTCTCTAATTTGATTGCTTCCATAAATTCACTGCAAGACACTTTTATATTGCCCAAGTAGGTTTTGCCAGACATTGACATACGGCCAAGCACTGGTCCATTAATGGTTAACAGTACTTGGCTATTGTTACTGGGCCAATACTAGAACCAATCATCGGCCGATCTATGGTTTACAGAAAATAGCCAGTATATTGTTACCTTTGAATGGCCAAGCACTGGCCCATGAATGGTAAATATTATTTGGCTATTGTTATTGGGCCAGTACTGTAGCCATGAATTTGCCGATCTGTCTTTTTTTTTAAATTTCACTAGAGTATTATCCCTTTTAGAAATACATAGTTTGAAAAATTTCACATATAGTTTAGTTATCGCCTTGTCGGTTGAAAGACTGTGGTAATAAAGAAAAGGTTGGTATATGTTTTAATTTATTTTCATTTCTATTTTATTTTAATTATTTTGTAAATAATTTATTTAAATTTATGAATAAAAAATATTATTTTATATTTTTTTAATGGCGGAGTCAGGGCGGTGTTTGCCATTACTCAGCCATTATTGCAACTGAACCAGTTGTATGGGGAGTTTTGAATTTTTTTCCGTCATGTTATTTTATTTTAAATTAGTTTGTATTTAATTTATTTAAATTTACATATGATAATAATGTATATTTTTTTAACGGCCCAGTCATGGTTGCCAGTATTTGGCCCAAGAATGGCAACCATTTATTGTCCGAAGTTATCATCCAGCAAAATTATGTTAATGGCCCAGTCGTGGTTGCCAGTACTCGCCCATTGCTGCATTACTGGCTGCCAGTAATGGACCATTACTGGACCAGTTGTACAACCTTGTATAGGTGTTCTTGATCATCATAACGTTCTCTAGGGATTTGACTGTTAATTGACTTTTCTCTTTCGTCCAATAGCCATTTATGGTACTAAAAATTCTTTCACAGTCAGAATTAGTGCCTGGGAGACACAAAAAAAATTCTATAATCTCCTCAATCCCAGCTAAATTAGGTTGATTGATACTAAGTTTACACCAGTATCTAATTTGCTACGTATCAAATTTGCTAGCCATTTTCACCATCATACTTTTTAAATTTGGTACGGTGATGTAAACTATTATTAATTAGGTATGACATATTAGTTTTTAGCGCGTCTTTTTCATTCTTAGTTTTTTGGTTAGAAAAAAGAAGTTCCATATATATTTTTTATAAAAAACTGTAATCAGTTATTATATTCTTGCTAAAAATTTTTCACTTTTAATTTCAGCAAAAAAATCACACGAAACATAAATGTATATTTATAAAATAAGTTGATTTATTTTTATTTTAAATATGTCATACCAAATTTTAGTGTTCACACCGTAAAAATAATACCTATTTGCTACGTACCTAACTTGATACGTAGCAAATCATCCTACCAAATATTTGGTACGTACTTTTTTGATAACTGTTTACATCGACCATAGTCGACCTAATAAGTATAGTACGTACCTATTAGATGCTGGTGTAAACTTAGTATGATTCTAATTGTTTGATGATAAAACATCATTTCTGAAATATGGAAACGTTCAACGTATTCCATTCCACTAGTGATGAAAAACGTGTTCTATGTTAGAGTTGTGAAAAGTGAAAACTTGACCATTTTTGATTTTCCTGAAACTTGGCATGTAAGTAGTATGGACAAAATAAAAAATAAAACTTAGTTTAAAATTTTTTTAAAGTGCATAGTTTGAGCATAGGGGGCACCCCAACATGCATGAAAAATGAAAATTCTGCCAATCCGATGTAACTTTAAAATTAAATTGCTCAAGAAGGGCTATACCGATTTCATTAATTTTTTTTCAAACGACTAACTAATCATCTATCAAACAAAAAAAAGTTTGATGAAATCGGTATAGCCGTTCTTGAGCAATTTAATTTCAAAGTTACATCGGATTGGCAGAATTTTCATTTTTCATGCATGTTGGGGTGCCCCCTATACTCAAACTAAGCACTTTAAAAAAATTTAAAATAAGTTGTATTTTTTATTTTGTCCATACTACTTGCATGTCAAGTTTCAGGAAAATCAAAAATGGTCAAGTTCAAATCTCGACTTTTTCACCTGCGTAGATCACGTTTTTCATCTATTTTGTAATATGTTTTCCGTAAAAAATAAAATTTGTAAAAGAGTATATTTAACACATTTTGCTTAAAAAAAGAGTAAAGAGTAAAACCTGTTCGAAAAGAGTATGATACTCTTTAAAAGAGTACATCTGGTCACCCTATCTTTAATCATTTATGAAGACAGTGCGTCACGTGATCAAGTATAATATTTCACTAGCTCGATTATTGAAAAATTGGCTTTAAGTGATAGGATTTATTGTTAAGTTTTCCGATCTTTAAAACAAATAGTTAAACAAAAAAATTTGCGTTCATCAACATGAACGAACGCATGTTATTGTGGGACCTTGGTCTTAAAACTTGTTTATGTGTTGTTGTGATAGATATTGTAATTCCTACAACGCAGCACATTTTATAAAAAAAAATATTATTCACACCCTCTTGTATCATATAATAACCACATTGATTGAACTCTTCTATCTTATGACTTACCCAATCTATTCGTCTTGATTTCTTCTTAATTTCTATTAATGTTTCCGTCTTCCCCAAATCGTATCGCAGTTTGAATTTGCGTTTCATCGTTGAAAATTAGATAATTTCCACAACGAACAATGAAATCAGATAATATTTCACAATTATTTTAAGTTCTGAAAACTCAAGCCTCAATAGTCACTATATGAGCCAATTTTCCCATAACGAACTTGAATATATTGTTTAGTTTTATTCCTCAAAAGTTATATAATTCCAACAACATCCTATTAATTTTCTAACTTCCTTTTTTAAATGTCCACACCAATTTTCACAATACATCTGCTATTATTAATATTACTTTCATCAAACAATCCTCTCTCCCTATCGTACCTCTTACGAAAATATTTACATATACTTATATATTTTTTATATAATACTCTAAGCTTATGAAAAAAACTCCACTGTCGATCTTTAAGGAAGTAAAACCATATAAACCAATTTTTGACCCCTTTTCTTAAACACGAAAGAAAAGCAAAAACAAATGATTTGCATCATCATTTTTTTTTTATGATGATGATGATCGTTATCGTCATTTTAATGAGTAATACATATCCGAAAGTATAAAAAAGAAACAAAAAATAATAGTTTTGTTTTATATTATGTATAATAATCTGTTTTTTTGTTTCTTCTTCTTTTTTGGAGGGACTTTCTTCTTTTTATTTGATCTTAAATTTTCTCAAGCGTAAGATGACCTTCAAAGTTTAGTTTTCTATTGTTTATATGTCTTATGAACAAAAAAATTTAATTTGAGATTACATTTTTCTCTTATAATTAGACTTGACATTTTATTTATTTTCATAAAAAGTGTTGCATAATAGGGATTATTACAATATGTGTCACATAGTCTACTACACAAACCCTACACTGGGTTTTAAGAAATTAATCTAAATTCTAAGGTAACCAGGTTTTAACATTGGTAAAATGGGACCGGGAAACCACCCGGGTTATTAACCAACATTTTAGTTATTCGAATATTCGAGTAATAACTTCGGGTACCCGGGTGATACTTAAGGCGCTCTTATGGTCGCATTTGTTGATCTGGACAAAAAAATAATTTTCGAAAATATATGTTGCACTATAGTTTAGATAATTTCAGAAATAAGAAAAATGTCCCAAATAGTTAAGAGGCTAAGTACCGCCTTCTAACCACTGGTTGGACCAAAGTAAATTAACGAAATGCATAAATTTAGAATTTTCAGAAATACTTAGCTATATTTATCTTAATATGTAGACGCTGGCGAGATTCCTTAGCATTCTAACACAAGCGAATACTGTCAAAATTGATTGATTATCATTTGCCCTCAGTGGCGGATTATGCCTTTAAGGGGCCTGAGGCGGAACAAAATTTTGGGGCCAAATTTAAGATTTTACCAAAAATTTTATATGTATTTCTGACTAAAAAAACATTTTTATTCTTTAAATTTTTCAATAAAAATATAGAAAATTAGGCAGACATTTAAAACCATTGATGAAAACTTAAAACTCCAAATATACTTCAAATACCAAAAAAATACTTATCAGGATTTTATGTTTTTATCAATAACTTTGCGATTAATATAATAACAGCCCATTGCAAATAAAGTTTTAGTATTAATATTCATTCGTAACAGTGGAACTTTTCAAAACAAAATGTTTTTTCTTTTCATTTCTCTAAAAATTCTACACTTAAAGAACCCAATTTTTTGCCTAAGCCAATTCCTAGAGTTTCGCACAACATGATGCGAAATTTATAAATTAATGCGAATTTTATAAATTAATACAAACAAAGCATCTGGGCCTGATCGTATATTCCCCCAATTATTCTTAAATCTTTTGCTAAAGAGTTAGCACCAATCCTTACTAAAATCTTTTATTTTTCATATAAGAAAGGAGCATATTTCCCCGAAATATGGAAAACAGCAAGCGTACAACCAGTACCCAAAAAGGGTAGTAAGACTGATCATACAAATTACAGACCCATTTCAATTTTATCGGTTGTTTCTAAAATTTTTTAGAAATACATTAATTTTAATATTATGAGCTGCTTAGAGTCTTTCAAACTACTTAATGAAAGAACAATACGGGTTTCGGAAAGGAAGAGCGACGGGAGATTTACTTTCCTTTGTCACTCATGTATGGAATAAGTCGCTTGAAAATCGTGGTGAGACTTTTGGTATTGCTGTTGAAATATCCAAAGCATTTGATAAAGTTTGGCACAATAATCTTATTTGTAAAATATGGAGGGGCTGAAATCTCACAGCTCTGAGATATCAAGACTTCGGTCTGGGTTAAGGATTTTGATATAGTTTTCGGCAAAAAACATTTATGAGGACATGGTTTTTAGTTTTGGACAGCGATGTATATCAAACATAACTCTTTGTTAAAGTACAAGTATTATTTATCTCTGTTTAAAAATTTATTACAAAACTAACACAAAACATCAATACGTTGCCGGAAAATTATAATCGAAATTCCAAAAATATTGTTAAATTAAATAAAATCAAACTTTTTCAAAATTCCGAAAATATTCCAAAAATTAGAATAAAATCAAATATTTAAACTTTTTCTACATTCCAATAATATTTCAAAAATTCTTAAAAATTCAGACTTTTCCAAAATTCTAAAAATATTGCAAAAATTATTACAAAATCAAATATTGAAAATTTTTTCAAAATTCCAAAAATTATAATAATACCAAAAATTTAAAATTTTTCAAAATTCTAAAAATATTCCAAAAATTCTTACGAAATCAAATATTAAAACTTTTGCCGAAATTCTAAAAATATTGCAAAAATTATTAAAAAATCAAAAATACAAACTTTTTCAAAATTCCAAAAATATTTCAAAAACTATAACAAATTCAAAAATTTCCTTGTCCAATTTCATTTTAAATTACATTTACGTCATAAAAACAGCTACATTTTTGTCCAAAAAATTGGCTAAAATAATAAATGAATCATTTTTTGACACACTTGACATTATTTTTTGACAAACTTATAATGCCATAATTCTCTATAATAATAATAAAATACCAATCATACAGGTTATTAATTTTATTTTTTTCTAAAAAAATTGGGTAAAAAATAAATAAAAACCTTTCTTTTGACACACTTGACAACATTTTTTGACAAACTTATAATGCCATAATTCTCAATAATAATAATAAAATTTCATTTCAAACAAACAATTTTATTTTTTTCCGAAAATTGGGTAAAAAACTAAATAAAAATCTTTTGACACACTTGACAACATTTTTTTTGACAAACTTATAATGCCATAATTCTCAATAATAATAATAAAATTTCATTTCAAACAAACAATTTTATTTTTTTTCCAAAAAATTGGGTAATAAAATAAATAAAAATCTTTCTTTTGACACATTTGACAACATTTTTTTGACAAACTTATAATGCCATAATTCTCAATAATAATAATAAAACTTCATTTCAAACAAACAATTAATTTTATATTTTTTCCAAAAAATTAGGTAAAAAAATAAATAAAAATCTTTCTTTTGACATACTTGACAACATTTTTTTGACAAACTTATAATGCAATAATCTAGTTTTTGATCTCTCATACCGATCCCGACCATCAAGATTACTCCAAATTTAATGTTCCTACTCGTAATCACTTAAAATGAACGTTTTTTAAGCCAAAAATATGAAAATTTGCTATTTTTGACACACATAATGATTTTTTTGACACACTTCCGGTACAGTTTTCGAACACAGCGTCCTTTCGGACCTGTCCCTTGAGTATACCTATTTTTAGAAAAAAAAATTTTGAAATCCCTCCAGCGGTTTTCCCTGCAGCGTAGGTAATGACGGCCGGCCGGCAGACAGACATACATTTTTTTTTTTTGCTTTTTTAGAATCAGTAGGTCCTAAGACGTCGAGAAATGCCAAATAAAGTTTTGGCTCATGAATGTAATACTTAGGTCTTTCAGACCGAAGTAATTAAGATGTATTGGTTTGGATGAGCAACTTATATCTTGGATACAAAGCTTTATTTCCGAGCGGAAATTTTGAGTCAATGTTGATGGTGTTTCATCGGATGTCTTTTCAACTAATGCAGCAGTTCCTCAAGGTTCTGCTTTGTCACTAACTCTCTTTCTTATTTATATTAATGATCTGTTGAATTCAACAATTAGTCCTATTCATAGTTTTGCTGATGATAGCACTCTTCATGCGTCGTATGAAACCCCTAAATTATATTCACCGATAGCGCTTAACAACTGTAGATCAAATTTGATAGATTCTTTAAACCATGACCTTAAAACTATTTTGGATTGGGGGCTCACTAATAGTGTTGAATTCAATACGAGCAAAACACAGGCTTGTTATTTTTCTAGATTATCCACACCTAATCCGTTTCCAGTAAAGTTCGACTCTAAAGATCTTGTAGAGAAAGAATCTGTTAGACTTCTAGGAGTTGCAGTTGAAAATAATCTGAAATGGAATTCTCATATTTTTAACCTAGCTAAGAACGCTGTTCAAAAATTGGGCTTTTTGGGACGATGTCGTAAGTTTTTTAATAGCGAACAGCTTCTTTCAATTTACAAATCATTTATTCGTCCCTGTATGGAGCACTGTTCTCACATATGAGGTGGAGCTTATTACAGTAATTTGAAGTGCCTTGATTCTGTAGCTTGCGTAATCCACAATTGTACTTGACGAGTCCAGTTGAATTAGTTTTACCAAATTATTATATACAATAATTATTATATACAAAACCAAATTATTCCAAATGTTGTTGCGCGTCCTTTTTCACAACTTAGATCAATATTATATTAAATGCGTGGAGAATGGGTACAAAATTCCAAAGTAGTTGTTTAATAAAAACAATAAATTATATAATTAAGCATTATTTTATTTAACCAAATCGCAGTTTTAATTATCTTTTATAAATTAATTAAGAAATTCACAGAGGAATTAATACTTTTTCACATTTCACAGGAAAGTTCGAATATAAAAGTGAAAGTGACCAAGCAAATTTCAATTATATCAAGGCCTTTTCTTATTTTTTTAAATATTATTTTAGTTTACCTACATCTCAAAAGATGAATTACTAATTCTATTTTTTAAATTAAGCTAATTATTCTAGGATTTATTGATTGCTAATTATTTTTCGCTAATAGTTGGTACTATTAAAATAAAAATCTAATTGACATTTAGTGATGTTAACAAAATGTTTTGTTTACTATTACTTCGGTCTGAAAGACCTAAGTATTACATTCATGAGCTCAAAGTGAAATTCTTACCCCCACTTTTTTGGCATTTCTCGACATTTAAGGACCTACTGATTCTAAAAAAGCGAAAAAAATGTATGTCTGTCTGTAACAAAAATGTATGGCCGACCGACCGTCCGTTACAACCTACGAAATCTAGAAAGCCGCTGGACGGATTTGAAAAAAATTTTTTCTAAAAATAGGTTTGCTCAATGGAAAGAGCCAAAAGGACGATGTGTTCGATAACTTTACCGAAAGTGTGTCAAAAAAATCATCAAATGTGTCAAAACAAGGAAATTTGCATATTTGTTGCTTAAAAAACTTTCATTTTAAGTGATTACGCGTAGGAACATTGAATTTGGAGAAATGTTGATGGTCGGGATTGGTATCTAGATTATTGCATTATAAGTTTGTCATAAAAATGTTTTCAAGTGTGTCAAATTTTCATCATCTTTTTTAGATCCCCCCGATTAAAAAAGATGATGAAACATGGGCCAGAAGTGCTCAAGAAAAAGCTGATCTATTTGCAGAATTACTAGAGAACACCTTCAAGCCATTTGGTCGACTAACAGAAGACGAAAACATAACGAAAGCGAGCAAAACCGATTCACAGGAAATTTCATGTGTAACATTACATGAACTTAAAGAAGAAATACGTACCAGTTTGGTTCCAAAAAAGGCCCCAGGCTACGATTTAATCACCAGTGAAGTTGTTAAAATGCTACCTGATAAAGGTATGTGCAAAATACTTCATATCATTAATGCTGCATTTCGATTAAGGTATGTGCCTATGCAATGGAAAGTAGCAGAAGTGATTATGATCCTAAAAACGAATAAATCACCAAATGACAAAAACTCGTATAGACCGATATCATTACTCCCAACGATATCGAAGCTTTTTGAAAAACTTTTTCTTAAAAGGCTTAAGCCAATAATAGAAAATAGAAACCTCATACCTTCGCATCAGTTTGGTTTCAGAGAAAACCACTCTACCATTGAACAAGTGCACAGGATCACGAATATTATTGAAGAAACGATTGAAGCCAAAAGGGTATGCTCCGCAGTCTTTCTTGATGTCGCTCAAGCTTTTGATAAAGTTTGGCATCATGGCTTAAAGTATAAATTGCATAGAGATCTGCCCAAACAGTTTTATGAAATTTTAAACTCTTATCTGGATGACCGCCACTTTAGAGTCAAATATGATGATAGTTATTCAACATTGAAAAAGATTGATGCAGGAGTTCCGCAGGGTAGCGTCCTAGGACCGGTACTATACCTGCTATATACAAGAGATTTGCCTGGCCTAAGCAAAACAACCATTGCAACCTTTGCAGATGATACCGCAATTTTGACCACCGGAAAAACCGTAAAAGAAGCAACTAGCAAACTGCAATACGCTACTAATAAAATCCACAACTGGACAAAAAGAGGGCGAATTAAGCTGAATGAAACAAAATCCTCTCATGTTAACTTCACTAACCAAAAAGTAAGCCAAATACCTCTGAAAATCAACTCAACACAAGTTGCTTACGCAAGCACAGCAAAATATCTAGGTATGACTCTGGATACTAAACTGAGATGGAAGGCACATGTTAAAAAGAAAAAAGAAGAACTGAATTTGAAATTTAGAAAGATGTACTGGTTACTTGGTAGAAACTCAGTATTATCTATTCAAAACAAACTGCTTCTGTATCGTCAAATACTGAAACCAGTGTGGACGTATGGCATCCAGCTATGGGGCTGTACTAAGAAATCGAACGTGAAAATCATCCAGCTGTTCCAAAACAAAGTGCTGCGTTGCATTGTTAATGCCCCGTGGTACATCAGAAACGAAGACATCCATAGGGACCTGAAGATAGAGTTCGTGAAGGATGAAATAAAAAAATATGCAATTAAACACACCACGCGTATACGCGTACATGAAAATATTGAAATACGCCAGCTAATGGATGTGCCCGTTGCTGACAGAAGGCTTAAAAGAACGAAGCCACTAGATTTGATTTTATAATCAAAAGCATACTTAATAAAATAATGTAAATGGGACTAACCAATGGGTTACACCCCAAAAAATGTGCTATAAATATGAAATGTAAATTACTAGATGAGAGTAGCTCAGTTGTTCTTTTATATTAATAAAAAAAAAAAAAAAAAAAAAAAGTGTGTCAAAAGAAAGATTTTTATTTATTTTGTTACCCAATTTTTGGGAAAAAAATAAAATTAATAATTTGTATGACATGAAAATTTATTATTATTATAGAGAATTATTGCATTATAAGTTTGTCAAAAAAATAGTGTCAAGCGTGTCAAAAAATGATTATTTATTTATTTTTTTAGCCAATTTTTTGGAAAAAAAATGTAGCTGTTATTATGACGTAAATGTAATTGAAAATGTAATTGGACATGGAAATTTTTTAATTTGTTATAGTTTTTGAAATGTTTTTGGAATTTTGAAAAAAGTTTGCATTTTTGATTTTGTAATAATTTTTGCAATATATTTAGAATTTTGGAAAAAGTTTTAATTTTTAATTTTGTAAGAATTTTTGGAATATTTTTGGAATTTTGAAAAATTTTAAATTTTTGATTTTATTATAATTTTTGGAATTTTGAAAAAGTTTCAATTTTTGATTTTGTAATAATTTTTGGAATATTTTTAGAATTTTGAAAAAAGCTTGATTTTATTATAATTTTTACAATATTTTTGGAATTTTGAAAGAAATATGAATTTGTGATTTTGTTATATTTTCTCAAATCGCTAAATTGAAGGTTTTTGAATAGTTTGCTGAAAATGTAATTGAAAATGAAATTGGACATGGACATTTTTGAATTTGTTATACTTTTTGAAATATTTTTGGAATTTTGAAAAGTTTCAATTTTTGATTTTATAAGAATTTTTGGAATATTTTTAGCATGTTGAAAAATTTTTAAGTTTTGATTTTATTATAATTTTTATGATCTTGGAAAAAGTTTGAATTTTTGATATTGTTATAATTTTTGCAATATTTTTAGAGTTTTAGAAAAAGTTTGAATTTTTGGAATATTATTAGAATTTAGAAAAAGTTTAAATATTTGATTTTATTCCAATTTTTGGAATATTTTTGGAATTCTGAAAAAAAAAATATTTTTTGATTTTATATATATTTTTGGAATTTTGAAAAAAGTTTCAATTTTTGAATTTTTAAGAATTTTTGGAATATTATTAGAATTTAGAAAAAGTTTAAATTTTTGATTTTATTCTAATTTTTGGAATATTTTTAGAATTTTGAAAAAAAAATAGGATATTTGAATTTAATATACATATACATATTTAGATATTTGAAAAATGTTTCAATTTTTGATTTTGTAATAATTTTTGGAATATTTTTGGTATTTTGAAAAATTTTTAATTTTTGATTTTATTATAATTTTTATAATATTGGAAAAAGTTACAATTTTTGATCTTGTTATAATTTTTAGAATTTTTGAAAAAAGTTTTAATCTGTTATTTTGTAATAATTTTCAAAATATTTTTAGAATTTTGTTTGAAAAAAGCTTGAATTTTTTATTTCACAATATTTTTGGAATTTTGAAAGAAATATGAATTTGTGATTTGGAAATATTTTCTTGAAACGCTAAATGGAGAGGTTTTTTAGTAGTTTGCTGATTGTATAATCTTTTCACTAAATTATGTTTATATATGATCTGTTTTAATTTTCCAACAACGTATTGATGTTTCGTGTTAGTTTTGTAATAAATTTCTAAACAGAGATAAAAAATATTTGTACTTTGATATACATCGCTGCCCAAAACTAATAACAATGTCCTCATAAAAGTTTTTTGCCGAAAACTATATCCAAATCCTTAACCCAGACCGAAGTCTTGATATCTCAGAGCTTGAGATTTCAGCCCCTCCATATTTTTTGAATTATAAAATACAAGCAAAAAGGTAATAAACATTATGTTCAGTCTAAATTTATACCTAAATTCAAATATTTTATTTACAGATGCAGAACAATTCTAATAGGCAATGGATTTACTAATGATAAATATAAATAAATATTTTCTTCTTGTTGATTTGATTGATGCTTTGTTTATTCTTTTAGGTATCGTCATCACTTTGTGCTAGTTAGACGACCTACTAACCCATCAATCAAAGGAAGGGGGTAAGCGTTCTTTTTGGTCAGAGAATTAACACGATAAGAGTTTAGATACAATCTGTTTTTTCCAGAACTATTCTTAATCTATACCCCTAGTGAGCACCAAGAACTACACGACTCTTCGGTTACGCCAATTTGAAGAAATATAATGCCTTATTTAGTACCTTTTAACCAAAAACAGTTCAATAAAATCGATAAACTTGTTTTTAGTAAGCAGCACAAAATGCAAAAAATTTCAAACCAATAATATATTCAAATGCCGTTTTCCTAAAAACCAAAAATAAAGTTTGTCTGTAATTTTAGTAGAGTTTAGATAAATAAAAAATCTTTAAAATATAAAAATTTGGCATTGGAAGAAATAAAATTAAAAAAAATCATACAAAAATATAAATTTTTTTATCAGTGTAATTTTTTTTATAATACCTTACTTAGTACTTTTGAAACAAAAAAAAATTATTCATATCCGTCAATCCGTTCGAGCACAATTTAACTTTAAAATTTCATTGTCCCTTAATTTCATAACAAAATTTGAACCACCCTGTCAAAACTAATTGAAAAATATAAACAAATTATCCTACGATTATGTGATCCACCTATGAAAAGTTAATCATTGATACTTTAATTTTCAATTCTAATACAAAGTTTCACACCTCCCACATACGAACACTTCCTAACTTAGTCGCTACCACCTAAGATAACATAAAATACAATAACCAATTAATTTCATACAGTTCTCATAATCAAGTAGACCATAATATCTGAAAAAGACAATAAAATTAACTTTAATTAGTTACGTTTACCTTTTAATTTTTTTTAATTATTAATTCGGACGAGGTTATTTATATTCGAAGGGGTTGTTAGTACGAATATCTTAATAACATTTCAGTGATTACAGAATAAAAAAAACATGTTTGAGTTCATTCTAAATTGATAAGAAGAAAACAACGTTATTAATTTATGTATTTAGTTTGTGGGAAGATATATAATTTGTAAAAAATTAAAGAATTCTACAAGTAAATTTCGTTGTGATAAGAAAAACTAAAAAAAAATAATATTTTATTTCTTTCGTATTGTCACCAAGTTTTTTTTTGTTCACGTATTCACAGGTGATAATATTGTTTTAATATTAATTCTTTTTAATTTCTTGTCGAGTGTTTTTTATTTTTGACGTATAGTATTTTGTAATTTTATTACTTTAGTTTTTTTTTATTTTTATTTTTCAAAAAGGAAGTTGATTGAACTGAAAATTGGACGGATTGGTTGGATGGTTGGATAGATGAATAATCGAAAAATATACAAAACAAAATTTTTTGTTATAAATAAAATAATTGTTTATCTTTGAGTTATTGTTATGGATGAGGGTTTTGAACTCAATGAGATAGTTTTATATTTGAATTATAAGAAGGACTCAATTTGCTTATCAGTGATATATTATAATGTTTGGTTAATGTTCTTAAAATCGTGAGAATAAAAACGAGAAGTTCATAAAACCGTAAATGGTATAATGAAAGCTAGTGACATTTTAACTGGTTGTTATGGATTATTGGACATTGGTCGATGTTCGATGATATATGATGTATGATCGATGATCAATACTCGGTGATCTGTGATGGATTAACAATGACCTATGATCAATAATCGATGATCGGTAATCGGCGATCGATTAGTGCTATGATCGATGAACAATAATGAGGGTTTATCGATAGTGGATGAAATGATCGAATGACTCAAATCCAATAATGAATGATCAATAACCAATAATCAATGTTCAATGATCATTGGAAAGAAAAATTAATGATCTATGCTATGATTGATTATCAATGAATGATGATCGGTGGTTGATAATTGATGATCGGTGATCTTTAATCCAAAATCGATGGATGATGAATCGATGGAACAGAAAACCGATACTATGAAGGGTTCGAACTCAGGTTCACACACTCGAAATCAGTTCACCAAAAAATGCAGGAGTGACACTCACTGACACCAAAACCCTTCTAGAAATCGATGCCTAGGCACAACTCCTCATTCAGACTTGGGACAACATAGCAACGAAAAGATTTGTGACGCTATTAAAAGAGATTGGGACGTCGAAATATCCTAAAATTTAGTTACGTGTGCCATCCGAAAATTTACGATATGAAATGCCGGCGTTGTTAAACAATTCTATGAAATTTCTCCCTAGAATGCTGATACCGACTCCACTATCTGAAAGTCAATATACACTTTTATGAAAGATATTGTTGTAAATATGCGGTCTAGAATCATTTAGTTCAGAAATAATATAAGCGACACATGCCTTATTGAGAATTTTTCGCAACTTCAGATAATGTCGAAAACGTTCGAGGCGCTTTGGCGAAATTGGCAAAACTATGTCTTTTATTTCTGTTGAGATGGATCGGGTTCGGTCTTCATTAGTTGGTCGGATTTCACTAATCCTTAGTTGTCCAGTTATCCTTGACGTTATTGCCAGTGATGACCATATCTTCTCAAATTTCTGACATAACACCCGCAGACCTTCCAGAGTAGCTAATTCTACCACCAATGTAGCGTTTCTTAATTCTATCGACATGACTTCCTTTACGATCTCAATCATCTTCCTTTCCGAAAATGGTTGACCCAGTCGTCTGTTAAGTGCGCTGAACTCTACGATGTAATTGTAGATTCCCTCCTTTGGGTTGTGTTTCCTGTTCAGCAGTGCTCTAAGTACAGCTTTATGATCGGTAAGGGTGCCAAACGTACGTAGTAAACACTCTCTGAGTACCGGGTAGGTTACCACCTGATACTCATGAGTAAGATAGTATTTATCCGCAGTCCCACGAAGTTATCGGGAAGTAATGGGTCTTAAATCATCCCAGGGCACCTGATCTCTTCGCGCAGCCGCTTCAATTCTTAAATAAGCTCGTGGGCATCGGACCCCTGAAAATAGAGGAAGCCACTTTGAGTAAAATTGACACTTGTTGCCACTTGTTGATAAGAATGTGGAGTTAACCTTGAATCATTAAACAGATCATTGACTTGTAATACTAGACTCCGCTGCACTTACCTTCCCATGGACTCCTGATAAGAATCCGAATTCCTTAAAACTGGTTCATCGCTTCTTCGGACAGTAGGTCAAGAAAGCAATGAGTTGATCCTATCATACGCTGTAATCAAATGTGTAGTGGCAAAATGGTAAGGAACGGTAAAGAATAACTTCCTCTTCCTGTTTCCCAATTGTTAAACTCGGTTCGCGTAAAGTTTGGTGCGATTCATTAGGCTCTGTAAAATATGATGTTGAATAGGTGGTACAAGTCCCCTCGCTTCATGGGACAGGAATATACTGGCTGCTACGATCACTTCGCTTTCGTCGATCAGAACCCATGCATTATGTTGGGCTATTTTAACAGGTGGGATAAGCACCACTTCTCTTCAGCCGCTCTTCAGCCCAGCTATCACTATCAAAACGGATACTCCGAAGTAAACATTTCGGATACCGATAGAAAAGGACAACACGGAAAGTGCCTTGTGACTGACAAAAAAAATAATGACACCTTAAGTAACGAAACAAATGCGCTTCAATGTGGACGGTATGTAAAAAATATATGGATGGATAGTACAAAAATATTATTCTTAAACCTAACAAAAATTATCTGTAAATATATTTAATTTAATTTCAAAGAAAAATATTATTTATTTAATATAAATAATTATAATAATAATTATAATAATAAGAAAAATTATTATTCGATTCAATTAATTATTTAATTGCTTTATATATTTAATAATAATCGAACTCCCGATCTTTCCCCAAAAACGATATGTGAGGCTTAGAACGAATGTTGGTCTAAAATCCTAAAATCTACGCTCTAAAACCTCCCAAAATATGAGAAAGACTCAGTATCTCAGCAAATACCTGTTTCTACTAACCAGATACTGAGTCCTCTCATCCTTAACCTAGAAAAATTAAACAATGAGGAAAAAAAAATTTAAATCTAAAAATTAATTTACAAAACAAATTGCAAACAAAAATATAAAAATGTGTTTACTGTTATATTTTCCGTTTTTGTTTCAGCACCAATTTGTTAGAAATCGGTTTTCGATTTCTACCGGGATTTACAACAATTTCTAAAAATTTTAGATGGACTCTGACCAGGGAAATTCTCTGTAAAAAATTCAATGAATCATAATAATGATTAGGTTAAAACAAAAAAAAACTGTCAAAAGAAAAAAATCAGAAATGAAACTAATAATAATAAGTAAAATTAAACCTATCTTTTAAGATCTGTTGAATGTAGATGCACCAGAACTCTCAGTGTAGTTTCCCAATTTTTCTTCACTCCTCCCAGAGTAAGGCTTCATCAAAATGAATGACTCCACTTATATCTTGTCTCCTATTTCAGGACTATACCAAGTGTTAGTAGTTACAGAATGTCACCACCAGTTCACTGTATAACCAAAACAATGTCTTCTTTGGTAAAATTAAATCTCTTTTTGTCTTTTATGGGTATCGATATTTTCATATTTTTAATATTAATACAACTTCAAAACATACGACAACGCTAAAACCGACACCATAAGTGCAATAATCATGTTCTTTATTAAAATAAAAATCTGTTTCTTTCACTCCCCGACACAACTTCCACATTATACAACTGCAACGCTAGAACTGTGTAAATCTCCCGCATATTAATGGTAGTATTTTAATCCTAATTTTTTAGGATTTCAAATTATTGTTTAATTAAACATATTTTAATATTTTTTTATTGACAAAACTATCTCTCATCAAAATAGATAAAATACATAAAATTTGTTTATTTTGTTAAATCGAGAGAACAAAATCTATGATAATTAGAAATATATTTATAATTTTAATTCAAGTTTATATATTTTTTGTTATTTTCAATTTGTATAACAGTTATTTTTCTAAAAGTTATCACATTTATTATCGACAGCACGGTTTTTTTAAACAAATCGCTTCGATAGTTAAAAACATTTTCCGTCTATATAAAAAATGTGGCTTTTCTCAAGATTTGCGATTTTGAAGGCAATTTCTATCCATCCCAGTCGTTTGTGGGCTTACCCATTTCAATAAAAAAACATCAACTCACACAAGCAGTTTTGCCATATAAAAGCAAAAAAACCGGACAGACCTAGAAAAATTATTCAAAAAGAAGTGCCCCACAAAAATAGAATCATCCAGAAATTTCTAAGTCAATAATATCGTTAGAGTAGAGTATATTATTTCAATTATCACAAAAAAATCCACCCTATAAGTCCAATACTAACACACCTATTTTATTTATGTTTTGTTTTAAATGTTATGTTTGTATAGGAACAAAAAAAAATCCAGAAATAATTTCATGTACATTGAAACATATCACTAGATTTAATGTTTTGAAGAGCACAAAAATGATGGTGCAAAAGATTAAACAAGGCATTCATACAGTGGAACGCCGTATACAGACAGATATTATTTATGAAATGAATCTTGAATTGCTTGATAATAAGTAGTGAACAAATGACTTGCATTATGGTTATTGTGAGGACAGCCTGTTATAGGTTTCAAAAGAAAATGTTTTCAGAAACAGTTAATGAATAAATGTTGGTCGTTACAAAGCTCTAGATATCCATTTAATCGAAGTTGGTCAAAATACGACGCTTACTACGCATAAAACTGGCCATAAATCGATCATTACCAGACCCGTTGCACGATTAACGGGCTTCAGCACGGTGAATGTTTTGGTCCCACCATCCAGTTTGTACGTCACTCGCCATGATTTGCGACTACTAATTTTTCTGGATTAAAAAGAGAATAACTGCATATTTAGCAAAATGTTTGTCCAAAAAAAGTATGCTGGCATAAATTAAATAAAACTGGCCAAAAATTCAAGTTTGATATGAGTGAGTGAGAACGACGGCATAATAACTGATGCAATCTATCTTATATTCTTATCCATCCAGTTCAATGATCTTAAAACCGATATGAAAAACAATCTCCTTTCATTTTCATTTCGATTATCTTTTAATTATAATCTCTAGCTAATTATTTTCTATATATTAAAAACAAATATATAACTTCATTTTCATAATCATTTAAAAATCATAAAGAAAAAATAAAATATTTGTACTCTGTCTTAAGATGGCACCAGAAAATCATGAAAGCGTTGAAACAAAACAAATAGCAACAGCAGAAAAACACCAACAACAAAAAAATTGGAAAATCACGTTCAGTTTCATTATTATTAGATTTTCATAATACAATGAATGAATGAATTTTTCTTTCTTTAAATGTAATTTTTATGCGTTTTATTGCAAGATGCACATATATGCATGATGGATGGATGGATGAAATTCATATTAATTTTTAATATTAGATTATAGATGTTAATTCTATGATTTTACATTTAGATTATGAATTATATTGAATTAATATTAAATGCTTTTATAATGTTTTGTTTGGTAAGTGAAAACAAGGAAAACATTTTGATTGGTTATTGAACTTAAAAGTTTTGAAAGTAAAAGTTTGATTAATGAAAATGTTGAAACCGTTTACATTATATTAGAGAAAAAATAATAAGCTACAACTTTGCCACCCTAAATCATAAACTAGCTAATGGTGCGTTTGATAAACTTACATCTAGATAAAATAATTTACATCGAGATCTTTTTTATGTTCGAAAACTTACATCTTAACAAATTTTGGACTTACCAAATGTTTAATGTGTCAAATTTTGTCAAACCATCCGGTGTAACACATTCAAATTATTAGTGCATTTTTTTCTCCTTGTAAGAGAATATGATTTTCTAGAAATAAAAATTTCTCGAACGCTTACTAAAAATTCTTTTTGGTAAAAAAACACGAGAGTTTTGTTTTTGTTTTTTAAACAAAAATAAACCGAACCGCAAAATCATCGAACTTCATTTTTAGATAGTAGATTTTTTTAAATATCTCATGAAATATGCAGATTTAAAAAAAAAATTATATAAAAATGTTGGTAGGAAATTTTATCCTCTACAAAAAAGGTCGTGATTACTTTTTGCCTAAAACGTATATTTCTGATGAAATTTTGAAAAAAAACTTGTAAATCTTCGTTTTTGTTATATTTAAACTAGTTACGAAGAATTTTGAGATATTTTTCAAATTATCATCACACATATACGTTTTAGACAGAAATAATTATAATATTTTTTATAGAGAATCAAATTTCCTACATAAATGTTCATTTGATTTTTTTTGAAACCTGTATATTTCACGATATATGCAAAAAATTACGATTTCACCAAAAAAACAACTTCGAAGATTTTGCGGCACCTGTTTTTTTATTTTAAAAAAATACCCTGGTTTAATTTAACGGATCGCTTCAGTAATAGAAACTTCTTTTGTCGGTTACTTATCTATGATATATTAATGAAAATTGTTTATGTGTCATGAACTTCTTTCACATTCATTCATTAGCTGGACACACTTAATAATTTAGAAAAAGCACAACTTACAAATTCAATCATTTAAAAAAAGGTGTTTGTCCTGCATGAACATAAAATGAACATCTTATAAACATAAAACAAAAAATAAATCAAACAAAAGCAGAATGAAAACCTAAAACTAGTCTTGCTTAAAACGAACATCCGATGGTTCATTGGACTTGAAATAAATAGCCAATCCAGAAACCATAAAAATGATTGGTAAGAATAAATCGAAGAAGAGAACGATGCAAGATGAGCGACCGATCCAAAAAGAACGGTCGAACTAAAATCAAACTAATTCGTTCTTAAAAAAATGATTGCTTATAAAATAGAATACGAAGTGTTTAGTATTTTTCAAATTATGATTGGTCAGAAGAAAAAACACAGTTCAGGTGCTGTTACTACTATTGTTATTGTTGACAATAGTTTGGATATACCATCTATGTTTAAGAAAGAGAAATATTTTTTTTAATTATAAAATTCGATATCTCAAAAGTGGTATTTTTAGGGTTCCGTTTTTTATAACGAACCCTATTGGTGAGAGTACAACGTGTTTTTCGCATTATTTTGAATTTTGATTATCTCGTAAACCATTAATCCTATGGACCTTAAATTTGAGGTGCTTATAAAACTAACCTATCTACACAAGATGACCGGTTAAAAAATAAATAAAGTTGTTTTCGTTTGTTTTACAGAGGTACGTTGTGAAGCCTTTGAGAAAGATTTTTTATCGAGACGAGTAGGGTATCATATGAAAGAAATTTACTTCAGTATTCCTTAAAAATGTATTTTGGAATTTCACACCCCACCATTTTTTGTATAATTTTGAAAGATGACGTTTTCTCTATGTTTTATTGCCCCGATTAACTCCGACCCTACTTCATCGAAAATCTTAAAATATATTTGGAATGATAGAAAAATGAGGAGGTTTTTAATGAAAAATATAGAAAAGTGGCAAATACTCATAACCATATTTATTAAAGGGGTGGGAATGAGAAGGGGTAAGAACATCATTTAAAACCAGGACTAATAGGGTGTCATTTGAAAGAACATTTGATTTTAGACACATTGCCATTTTTTTAAGAATTTTGCAATGCATAGTTTTTGAACTATTGAAAAAAGTGACACAAAAAGTTGGTCCCCCCTTTGGATTTCGAGTTTAATTAACAGAAAAATTTGAAAAAATTCACAGAGATAGGAAGTTTGATAAGCTCTGTGTTTTTTGTGTGTTTAGGGGATGAGTGTAGGGAGGGCAAAAAACCATTTTTTTACCCAAGCGAAAGGGGTGTCATTTATAATAGCACCTAATCTAAGAAACATTGCAATTTTTTTTAGAATTTTGCGGTGCACAGTTTTTGAGTTATTCTAAAAAATGTGCAAATTTCAGACCCCCACCCCCGACCCCCCCACCTACGTTTCGACACTGATTCACAGAAATAATTGAACAAAGTCACAGAGACAGGAAGTTTGCTATATTTTGAACGAAAATCATAGCGAACTCTCTGATAATTATATTTCTGTGTGTTTAGGGGATGGGTGTAGGAAGGGTAAAAAAAAACTTTTTTTGACCCAAATTATTGCAATTTTTTTTAGAATTTTGCAATGCACAGTTTTTTAGTTATTGCTAAAAAAGTGCTATTTTAAGTATATGTAATATATAATATACCACCGCTAAATTGCGACGCTGATTTATAGAAAAAATATTCCCAATTTAAACCATTTAAAAGCTGGTCAAATCTTTCTTTAGTTAACATAAACAGCTACGGATAAGATTTAACCTCAAGTAACATTTTTTGTGTCATTATTGATCAATGTAGATGTGATTGACATTTACTATTGACGTCTACGACTAACCATTTATTCTGTTATGCGTCCATAGTCTGGCGATATAAAGACTTTACAACACAACTTTGCCATTTATTTTTTATATTGTGTTCTTTTACATTCACGGAACCCTTGGCGAGCGAATTTTATTCGCACTTGTCTGACTTTTTTTTTATTTCGCACGTTCGTAGAGAAAAGAAGAAAACAATCTATGAGTAAGATGGAAAGAAAGAGTTTAAATGTGAACACAATTTGTCAACCAAGTCAATTTGAAAATTCTAATGAAATAAAATTCTTCTCACTTCAAAGCTGAAGTTTATTTTTTTGGAGTAAATTAGGGTTAAAAGAGATATGTATATGTCTACAGTGATCATTTCTAAACGATTAAATCAAATTGAATTTTGAACTGATCTATCATTAGACAGGTGAAAAAGATACAGATAATAGATAAAAATTCAAACTTATTATTTGGTTTGTTTGAAGATTTTTGTGTTTGAATATATTGAGATTTTGGATAACGTAAATATTTAGAAAAACCCTAGATAAATATTGTACTATAAAAGTTAATGAACTTATCGATATGATGAGAAAATATATGTAAGTTCAATAGCCATTCTTCTTATATAGTGATAACGTTGGTCGTTGAGATAAATTTGAAAATGGTTTAAGTTTGTTTTGATTCGAAACGGAAAGGTTGATATCCTTTAATCGAAAATTGAAATAAGGAGAAAGATAAAGAATAGTAGATTCTTGTATGAGTTGAGAATGATGGCAATTCTTCACGAGGATGAAGTTTCCCGAAACGAGCATGGCAAGATGCTAATTTAACCACGACTTCAAAATATTTCGATTAATTTCCAGTTTGCCTGCTAAAATTTTTTTATTCGCCTACATATTAAAGTGTTACTTTATTACAGTGATTTGCAGCCTTAAAGTGCCACTTTTTAACCATATATTTTGTTGTCATAGTTACGTCCAAAAAAGTAAAAAAAAAAGATCAAAAAAGAGTAACCAACACAACTGTCAAAACTCAAGTTAAATAAAAGTGTGTAATAGTATATTACATACATAGCGCTGTAAATAGCATTTTACATGCGAGTGAAAATATTGCGCACGAGACGCGTAGTGCGACGAGTGCAGTACCGAGGTCTGTTATATACTTTTTCTACGATTTTGTTTTAATGCCCAAACGCATATAATTACTTGAAAAAATGAACTACTAATTATAAATTAAATGCAAATAGTTTACAAATTGTGGTAGGCTTTGCATTATTCTGTGTCAAAATGAATTGAAATATTTAATTTTTAAAAATCAAATTTTTCTTTAAATAAAATGTTTCTTTTTATTAAAAGTGTGTCGTAATATATATATGAAAATCCATTACCGCACGCTTTTTTTTACTTACCGCACACGTTTTGAAATAATCAATTTACATGTCATGGATAGTGTAATTTACTGTGATAGGAGTAGAAAAAACATTTGTATTTGTTCAAATTCTATTCTAAAAAATAGAAATTTTTATCAAAGCTACCTTTCGATTCCAAATTTCCTAATCTAATTAAAATATTTGTTATTCTTCGTCGTCATAGTTATTCGATTTTTTTGAAAAGAAATAAAAAATATGTTGGTCAAAGCCTACTTGTTCAACATTATTTCAAAATTTATAAAATTTTTAATTTAGATTTAGATTAAACAGTTTTTTTTTAAATATTTTGCTTGCGGCGAGTAAAAAATAGTATATGATGCACGGACGTAAGCCATTTTGGACTTAATGTGGGTGCAAATCTCGGCTGGCGCCTCGATTCGCAAACTCCACATAAGTCCAAAAACCTTAGCTTTAAGTCCTTGCATCATAATGTACTATTATCACCATATTGAAAAACATCCATCATAGATAGCATAGAAAAACTTTTTTATTTTATATTTTATATATGTATTGTTCTCGTTTTAACGTTTTGATATTACTATACCAACAAATGAAGTTTTTAATTTGTAAGGGGAATATTTAATAAATTATAGAACTGTTGAAGAATTTAATTATAATCACTAGTTGTGGAATGAATACAATTACAATGGAAGACATACGCATGGAAAGCATATATTCTTTAGTAGTCGTGGATAAATGTATTTTTTATTTAATCAACTAGCATATATATATTTAGCTATTTTTTTTTTGATACTTTTGATTTGTATGAAAAATTTGCGATTGCTGGAACTTTTTAGATAAATGACAAATTATGACTATGATTCTTATTAGCATAATGCATGAATGCCATTGTTGAAAATGGATTAATCCAATAGTCCGGCTCGAAGGACCATATGTTTTAATATGACGAAATGTTTCTAGTAACACATGGTTCTCTATTGTGATTTTGACTAAAACCGTATGTATTCCTTCCCGTTCTCTCGTTGTCCCCCAGCTTGTTATGCATTCATTACAAAAATCTGTACGTTTTTAAAATGTCGCGACACGCTGTCGACTGTCCCGACAAAAGTGGGACGTCTCGTCACCTTAAACTAGAATAACATTTATCACTTCTTATTTAATATACAATTAACTTCAGTTAGTCATCTCTGTTTACTAAAAATTTATTCAGACTCGTAGTGATGTTGAAATTGTGGAAAAACAACGTTCTACTGCCTCGATGGTCTTGTTTCAATCTGCCGCATCAGGTGTCAAATAAATAGAAATAATCGACGTTTTAATGATTGACAACTTCGTGATCGATACGTTCCTTTTGAGGATTTAACGAATACAACCTTCGGAGTAATGAAACAGATATGTGGTATGGTAGCATCAAA
>CAVNZG010000795.1:45983-95231 GCA_963693315.1 Diogma glabrata
AATTCTTAATAACACATTACCTTTGAAATCCTCCTAAATAAACATAAAATCCCCAAAATCGATATGAGGTCAAATAAGTTTCTTTACAAATATGTATCTTAATTTTCTACCTTTATTACGATCGATCGATCGTTGCATGATCTTTAGTTGACAAATCGAATTAAATTCAAATCACGTTTTTTATATAATATGTGATCGGTTGATCTTACAAAATATTTAAATTTTTTTTTCTGTAGTTTCTTAAAAATAAACTGTACAATTTTGATGGTATGTAATTTTATGTGTTTCTTGTAGTGTAGTTTTATGCCGAGATTTACTTCTCGATAAGAACTTGAATTTAAGATGTTTCTGAATTTCTTCGTTTTCAGTTACTATAACTTAATTAACCAAACTTTGTACCTCGGTCGTTGATAAGAAAATTGTTGAAATCAGCAACTTTGAAATAAAAAAAGTTGATGACAACGAGAGTTAGGTTGAAGAAATTAGTTTTCCTTGAATTTTAACGAAACCAAATCAATTTTGTAACTCTTTTGACTGAATTTAGATTTGTAATGAAGGTGAAATCGATTGTTTTTGAATGATAATAGAAAACCAGTTAATTAATGTGATTGAAGTTTTATTTCTTAAATAATTGGTTAGAGGAAAAAGGTGAGAAATGAAGTTTTGAAGGTTTAATAGATGTGGCGTTATAGTTGTTGTGGAATGTTGTTTTTATAATAGATTATTTATATTTATTTATTTATATATGATGAGTTTGAATGTTGTTGACTGTAGAGCATGACGACAAACGCAATTATAAATTCAACGTACTTTCATCATCTAAGTTTTATAACATCCTGTCATCCTGTTTTTAGAACAAAGACTATTTTTAACTAAGAAAATATATGTATACAGCAAAATGCAGTGAAACTTATCATATATTTTATTGTGTTGCGAGTATTGACCTAAAAAGATCTTAATCGTAATGTGTGAAAATATTGCAATTCATTAAATTCTGATTTGACTCAAACATCAAGGATGTTCATAAAAATCTTGATTGTCTGTACATTTATTAAATTTTGCTTAATTAGTCTTCACTGTTAGCAATATTATTATTCTATAAAATGAATAGACAAAAAGAATTCTGTGTTCATTCATTGTGTAATGTGTTTCTGCTTTTTAAAGGAGTGCATCTTGTATTATTTAGTTTTATTTATGAACACTTTTCACTTCGTCTTTACCCTTCATATAGCAAGTAAGAGTATAAAGAAGGAATTAAATATAAAGAAATGAACAAAAACAATGTGAAATATATTAAATGATTAAGATCAATGGATCATCGTTGAAAGATGAAAAAGATCGCGTAGAAATTATAAATAAAATAAGTTTTATGTTTAAGGTTCAGTTCAGTGTATTAATGCACTTATTTGATTGAAATTTTTAAAACTTAATTATATGGTTGAAATGGTTGTTCCAATGACACACTCAGACGAACTCTTATGTGATGTAATTGATAGATCTTAGCAAAAATTTTTGTGAGAAATACTCACTATCGAAATAGTCAAAAAAGCAAAGTATTTTAAAGTTATTTTTGACTGTACACGTTATACAAGCCAAGTCCAGATCTCAAAATCAACCGAAGCTAATAATGCTATAGTGTGGAACTTAAAAAAAGTTTTTTGGAATGTATTAACATTTTGTATACAACCGGAGCGAAAAACGACGAAGAAATTTTAAGTTTTTGAAACAAAATGGGTTATGACCTATAACAAACCGATCACCCAAGTAACATTTAGCGTGCAACAACTTATGTCAAATAGTTTTTTGTTTTCCTCCCTTTGCCTCTCAGAGAAAACGTTATTTCTTCCCATAGACGCGCTTAGCTTTATCATTTGATTAAAAAAAAGTTGTACTTTTACGAGTTTTTCTTAAATATATATAAGAAAAAATCAATACAACAAGAAAATAAAAGTTTTTCCCTCCCGACCTGTATAAAAAGAAATGGAAAAAATGACATTTTGGTTTTTATTATAACCAAACATATAATTTTTGATATTTTATCAATGAAAAATAAATTCGTCCATAAAGAAAAATGTTTGAGAGCAAATTTTCATAATATACTTCGAAAATATTTACATAACTTAAATATTTCTTCGTGAGTTTAGAAAATATTGCTTGTCCTTTATAAAATATTTGACTTAAATAATCACTGGAAATAACACAATAAATTTAAATTGCTCCCGTAACTATTGTGATTCATTCATTTAATATTTTTTGGCATTTTACATTTATAATTGTTTTTAATTTATATTTTAATAAAAAAGTTTGTGGTAATAATTATAAACAAACCAAAATAGAGAAAATAGAAATTGAATACGACAGATGTGTGATTACGGTTTTTTACGTCTCTCTTTGTTGTGAAGTAAGTCATCATCAAATGTAATTGAATAGGATAAGATATAGATGTCAGCAGTCAGCACCTAGGGCAAAAAGAGACAAGTCATTCTGTTGAACATAACTGCACTTAAGTAAAACTAATTACAAGCAATAATAAATAAAAGATATTGTTTTACAATAATCGTGGTATTTTATTAATCGCAAGTTCACGACACATCATGGCGCAGTTGAATTAAAGTGATAAAAATCCGAATGATTAAAGCCGGGTATTCACATACAATAGAAACAGAAACTGAAAACTATTCAAAATTCAAAACTCTATTATCAAAATTTAAAATAATAATTAATGTTATGTTACAGTTTCTGGTCATGTGACAGTTTTTGGAACAGAAACAATTAAATTTTAATTGTTTCTGTTTCAGACAAAACAGACGAATTTTCAGTTTCTGTGTCAGTTTCTAAATTCGGTTTCTGTTTCAGTTGCTGTCAAATTTGTATGAAATTCAGTTTCGGTTTCTGTTTCTGTTGTATGTGAATGCACGGCTTTAGAAAAAAACGATAAGAAATTGAAGTGAGACACATGTCAATTATAATTGTTTTCTGATTCTCGAAAATAATAACACTCGTCAAAAAAAGCCCTAAAGCCACCAGCTGAACTAAAATGTTCTGGAAATATGATGGTAAATTGGAAAAAATTTCATAAACAAATTACAATTTATATGAAAGCTACATCACTGGATGAAAGGAACAAATGTGAGTTTAAATTTATTCAGATCTTTTGGTACATAAAAAGCCTTGTTTGATGAACGAGGTGGTTTTTCAATTAAAGCTCACATGTCTTAGCCAGTAGCCTAGATACAAAATCGGAAGCATCACTGTTATTTCTTTTTGGTGTTTTAACTAAAAATTTGCCTGGCACCCAGAGGGATTGTCCATACAACAATTCAGCTGGTGTGCAGTTTAGATCTTCTTTGACTGTGGTTCTTAGACCTAAAAGAACCAATGGTAGTTCTTCCACCCAACTGAAGTTGTTACAGCGAGATTTCAATGCCTCTTTAAGTCACCACCTTCCCACTATTCCATTGCTACAAGGGTGGTAGCTTGTGGTTCGAATGCGATGTATCCCTAGTACAAACTGTCTGCCTTGGTCAGTTGTTATTTCAGATGCACAACCAAAATGTGAGATATATTGAGATATAAAAGTTTTGCCGACTGTCAAAGCTGTATTATTTTGCAATGGAAATACTTCGTATCATCTACTAAATCTATCTACGATGGTCAGTATAACCTAAAAACACCAATAAGGTGGAAGTGGGCGTACCAGATCCATATTAATATACTCAAACCATGGTTTCGGTAAATCAAATCGCACTACGGGTGACTTAGTATGTCGGTATATTTTTGACTTTTGACAGTCTTAGCAGCATTTTGTCCAATAACCTGAATCTACATTCATATATTAGGCCAGACATGCTTTCAACTAATTAGTTTTCTGGATGGCAAAAAATCGGCAAATAAATTATCTTTACCAGAAATATGTTCAATTCTTGTTGTGAATTGTGCGATCTCGGTACGCCAGATGTCCGATTCGACGAGGACTTCGGTCAGTCATAGACGATTTGACTGATGAACTGTGGTCAGTTAGAACTAGTTAGTAAATGTTCGATCGTTCACAAAGTATCGGAAGTGCTTGATGGATAAATCTATTGCAAGCAACGCCCTGTTAGAAAGAATAATATGCCAAAGGATTCCAATTGTTTTTCGAGTCATTAAATTGTTCCAACACAGATACGATTGTTAGGTCAGAACTATCAGTTGTGATTCCCAACTGTGAATTCTTTACTGGGTGAACCAATAGCGTAGCATTGAATAAAGCTATTTTTAATTTAACAAAAGCCAATTCACAATTTTCTGGTCATGAAAATGACATTTTAGAATATTTCGATTTGGCAAGATGTGCCAGGTAAAGATAGGAATTAAAATATTAGCTGTTTCAGGTGCGGATCGATGATAGAAGTTTATCATCCCAACAAACTTCAGTACTTCTTTAATCGTTTAGTAGGCGATTTGAAGGCTCGTATTCGTATAATACCGACTCTACTATACTTTGAAGTGGGGCCTGCTTTCACACAGAAAAAATTGTAATGAAATTCGACTTAAAGTGTAATCAAATTCATTACAGATGCCGCCGAAGTCCCAACCCATAACAAAAGTAATTATATTTAACAATTGTTTTGATTTTTTTATACCCACATCTAGAACAATAGTAGTTTATTCAATGAGTGTATAATGAAATAGTTTATTCTCAAGCTAAATCTTAAAATTTGAGCGAGGCACGAGCGAGAATTTTAATTTGCGAGAGAATAAAATTCATTAAACACGAATCGATTACAATACTTTATTCTCTGACAAAGAATTGTGTATTATAAGAAATAAAAACATTTTCTTCAATTAAAACAATAAATCTTTATTGTTTTAATTGATAAATCAACTTTCTTATTAAAAAAACCCTGATGATAAAAAACGCCCTTCTCATACAATCAACCAAGTTCAACTAAACGAAATAAGAGAATTTAATTACTTCGGTCTGAAAGACCTAAGTATTACATTCATGAGCTCAAAGTGAAATTCTTGCCCCCACTTATTTTGACATTTCTCGACGTTTTAGGACCTCCTGATTCTAAAAAAGCAAAAAAAAAATAAATGTCTGTCTGCCGGCCGGCCGGCCGGCCGTCCGTCCGGCCGCCGTCATTACCTACGCTGCAGGGAAAACCGCTGAAGGGATTTCAAAAATTTTTTTTTCTAAAAATAGGTATTCACAAGGGACAGGTCCGAAAGGACGCTGTGTTCGATAGCTGTACCGGAAGTGTGTCAAAAAAATCATTATGTGTGTCAAAAATAGCAAATTATCATATTTTTGGCTTAAAAAACGTTCATTTTAAGTGATTCCGAGTAGGAACATTAAATTTGGAGAAATCTTGACGGTCGGGATTGGTATGTGAGATCAAAAACTAGATTATTGCATTATAAGTTTTTCAAAAAAATGTTGTCAAGTGTGTCAAAAGAAAGATTTTTATTTATTTTTTTACCTAATTTTTTGGAAAAAAGAATAAAATTAATTGTTTGTTTGAAATGAAGTTTTATGGCATTTTAAGTTTGTCAAAAAAATGTTGTCAAGTGTGTCAAAAGAAAGATTTTTATTTATTTTTTGGAAAAAAAAATAAAATTAATTGTTTGTTTGAAATTAAGTTTTATTATTATTATTGAGAATTATGGCATTATAAGTTTGTCAAAAAAATGTTGTCAAGTGTGTCAAAAGATTTTTATTTAGTTTTTTACCCAATTTTTTGGAAAAAAATAAAATTGTTTCTTTGAAATGAAATTTTATTATTATTATAGAGAATTATGGATTATAAGTTTGTCAAAAAATGTCGTCGAGTGTGTCAAAAGAAAGGTTTTTATTTATTTTTTACCCTATTTTTTTAGAAAATAATAAAATCAATAGTTTGTATGACATGATATTTTATTATTATTATAAAGAATTATGGCATTATAAGTTTGTCAAAAAATAATGTCAAGTGTGTCAAAAAATGATTTCATTTATTTTTTTAGCCAATTTTTTGGAAAAAAAATGTAGCTGTTTTTATGACGTAAATGTAATTGAAAATGAAATTGGACATGGAAATTTTTTGAATTTGTTATAGTTTTTGAAATATTTTTGGAATTTTGAAAAAGTTTGTATTTTTGATTTTGTAATAATTTTTGCAATATTTTTAGAATAACGGCAAAAGTTTTAATTTTTGATTTTGTAAGAATTTTTGGAATATTTTTAGAATTTTGAAAAATTTTAAATTTTTGATATTATTATAATTTTGGGAATTTGGAAAAAACTTTCAATTTGTGATTTTGTAATATTTTTGCAATATTTTTAGAATTTTGGAAAAAGTTTGAATTTTTAAGAATTTTTGAAATGTTGGAATTTAGAAAAAATTTAAATATATGATTTTTTTCTAATTTATGGAATATTTTTGGAATTTTGAAAAAGTTTGACTTTATTTAATTTTTACAGTATTTTTGGAATTTTGGTTATAATTTTCTGGCAACGTATTGATGTTTCATGTTAGTTGTGTAGTAAATTTTTAAACTGAGATTAAAAATACTTGTACTTTAACAAAGAGTTATGTTTGATATACATCGCTGCCCAAAACTAAAAACCATGTCCTCATAAAAGTTTTTTGCCGATTACATCAAAATCTACGACTATATCAAAATCTTTAACCCAGACCGAAGTCTTGATATCTCAGAGCTGTGAGATTTCAGCCCCTCCATATTTTAAAATTTGATTTTTGAACAAAACTTATCAAAGCAATTGTGATTATAATTTGAAAATTATTTTAATGAAATCAAAACAATTTGACCAATTGAAATCATACCAATTGAATAATGATAATTTTTTATAGGAAAATTTTCATTACACAATAAGTTAAGTTCATTAGGCTATAGGTTAGAAAACAATGCAATAATACATACTATTATTATCGAAAAAACTTACAAATAAAGCTGATATAATTAAATGAAAGAAAATAAAATAACTTTAATAATACATTATGATGCAAGGACGTAAAGCTAAGGTTTTTGGACGTATGTGGAGGTTTCGAATCGAGGCACCAGCCGAGATTTGCACCAACATTAAGTCCAAAATGGCTTACATAAGTGCATCATATACTATTTTTTATTCGCCGCAAGCAAAGTATTTAAAAAAAATTGTTTAATCTAAATTAAAATTAAAAATTTTACAAATGTTGAAATAAAGATATGTTGAACAAGTAGCCTTTGATCAATAAATTTGTTATTTCTTTTCAAACAAATCGTATAACTATGACAACAAAGAATAACAAATATTTTAATTGGATTACGAAATTTGTAATCGAAAGTGCTTTGATAAAAATTTATATTTCTGTAGAATTCAAACATATATAAATGTTTTTTTACTTTTTCGGACGTAACTATGACAACAAAATATATGGTTAAAAAGTGACACTTTAAGGCCGTAAATCACAGTAATAAAGTAACACTTTAATATGTAGGCGAATAAAAAACTTTATAAACAAAGGCATAGCGAAACGGAAGAATATTAGACTTTTTAAAAAGTGGAAGCGAAGGATTAGTGCGAGATTTGAAGTGTATGACAAGCAGAGACATGTATTAAAACGAAATACTAATATGTTGTAGTAAAACTAATTACAATGAAGCAAAATACATCACAAATTTGTATAATGTATTACCAAATTTGTGGTTAAATATCCCACAAATGTAATGCCGGGTCCACACCTACAAATGTTTGTGGCGAACGCGTGCGTCGCAAATATTTTCGCCGCAAAAATGTTTTATCACACAGATATTTATTCATGTAAATTTTTACGTCACTCCGCTCAAGCCATTCGTGAAAACGAGAAGAGGTTATTTTAATCTTCTGAATTGTTTGTTTTTGTCGAGGCTTTTGTACTTTCCTGGTTAAAATTGTATTTTGTGATATTTATATTAAAATATAATATTTATTTCAAATAAATAAGTATGGAAATGAACTAAATAAATATTTAAGTTGTGGAAAGCGTCCACACTAGGAACAGCATGCGACGCAAATCTCTTTGATATTTGTCAAAAAACCGACAAGCTACGGATCGTGTGCTTTGAATGTGAAAAAAATTATTGCGTCCTTTCCGTGCGTCGCATACGTCCACACTACGTAGAATGCGCCGTAAATATTTGCGGCGTCCAATAGCGTATATTAAAGTTGTTGCGGTTAAAACGTTCGTAGTTGAACTTGTGTCAAGCACAGGTAGTACACCATAACTGGGTTAGTACAATACTTTGATGCTATGACGTATTACTGGAGTGATATAAGCTGAAGATTCTTTGAATTAGAGGTTTATTCACGTGTAAATCTGTTTCAGTGCTCTTCAAGAGATTCAAGAGATTCTAGGTTAAAAGAGATAGAAAAGATGTTCTGACTTTACAAGAACTTTTATTAGAACATAATCCATTTGAAAATATTGCTAATTTGCGAAATATTGTCACCGGATTATTTGTGACAGAGGAGATAAATTGTTACAATGCACTGATTGTTGGGATTAAAACGATGAAAGCACTTAATGATAAAAATTTGGTGAAATTAAACAATCGAAAATAGATAAAGTAATTTCCTTACTGCCTGAAGTCAATAGTAGATTGAAGATTGGCGATAAAATAATTCTTGTAGATCCGCTATTATTGTTCCAAAGAATTTGCATCACGATGCATTGTGACGATGCATTGGAATATTATTTAAAATTTGAACTAGCGGCGTACCCGCTTTCTTTTTTTGATGAAGTGGCGATGAGAAAAACAGCTAAAGCTTCATTGTATGCGTTATTCCAACCACTTGAAATCACCTTAGATAAAGATAATTCTGAATACATTATCGATGGCAGTATGTTTTTGTATAGACTTAAATGGCCAATAAATGGAACATTTATAGCAGTTTTCTGGGAATATATCTGCTATCAGAGAAAGAATTTTGGTAATAATATTACTGTTTTATTTAATAGTTATTATATGATCAAAGTACGAAGATGGTAGAAAGAAACCGTCGTTCACAAAAATTTACCCCCAAAGAATACATATAACAATCATCTTTGCAACCCATCACAATGCAAAAAACGCCTGTGGAAAACCTTTTAAAAAAAATTTTCTGTAATTGCAAAATAAGGATGTGGCGCATTATGTAGCTGTCGAAAAATTGGGTTTTTTTGCAACGCAACTTGTAGTGGATGCTGTAGTGAAAACTGTTATAATAGTGCTCCAATTTTAGATCAAGAAGAGGAGTAGATTGACAGTGACGATAGTTCTTATAAGGATTCAACGTTCTAAATATTAATGAAAAACATTTAAATTTAATGTAAAATTTTAAAAAAAAATTCGACGCCTTTAACTAACTTTTTTTAATGTAATCATAATATGGGGTGGTTTTAAGGGTTGAGGTATTATGAAAAATCATAAATAATTTTTCAGAATATTTTACTTACTTAAGTTTAATAGATCTCAAAAATCCAAAATAAATTTCAGAATATCTTTTATAAACTTTTATACAACTAATGTGAACTTTATTTCACTCTGTTAAGATTTATTTTGTAGTTTAGTTAGCTTTGCCAATAAGGGGTAGTTTTCACCCCTAAAAAAAGCGCATATTGTCAAAGGGTAGATTTTGAAGTGGAACAAACACAAAGTATTCAAAGAATCTCAATTTTCAATTCAATTTGCAATTTTTTATTTTCATTTAACTATTGAGATTAATCTTAAGCTGTTTTCATTTTTGAGATTGGTTTAACCTCGACTTTTTTATTTATGCCGTAATTAAAAAAACAAGTAATTTCTGACACCTCATGACATTGCCAGTCATGTAGAAAATTTGACACAGAATTTTGATCTGAAAGAATTGTAACAATTCAGAAATCAAAAGTATCAAGTTGTCGTTTTAATCATTTTAATATCGACACGCCGGCCGTTTACTACAATCTTAAAAATATGCGAACATATTGCCCACTATCGGCTGATTAGCTGGTCCTTCCAGCATATTTTTTAAATTTTTGTGAACAAAAATATCGATTAAAACTTTAGAATGATATGATATTTTAATTTAAATGTGTAACGAACGAAACACTAGTGCACGACTTAACACGTTTGTCTCTGTTGGAACCTGTTTCACAACCAGGTGTATGAAATGCTGGTTATCGAGTAATGGCATCACCCGTCACAATGTTGCTGACCTCGTTGTGTTTTTGAATACCATCACCAATGATGGTTTAACAGGCAAATTTCATGCTGTCATACTGATAATATTTTCGATGCTTATCTGATTTAAATTCTTGCTAAAAGCTTTTGGATTAAATTCAATTAAACAACAACATAGGCCATAGTTTTTCATTGTAACATAGAACACTTGGATATCGTTTTTTTTTGTTAGTTATTAGAAAAACAGTGTTTTAAATTCAGTGGAGGCGGGTGGATTCTTTAAAAAAATATTGTTCCTACTTTATATGAAAATAGTGGAGACGGCTGGTGTCTTTTAAAAACTATTTTCCTTAGTTTTGATTTTTAAATAATAATAATGGTTGCGGCTGGTTAATTTTGAAAACTGCTTTTCATATTTTTTAAATGTTAATAGTGGAGATGGCTGGTTTCTTTTAAAAACTGTTTTTGTTACTTTTAAATGATAATAGTGGAGGTGGCTGGTTTTTTTTGTAAAATTGTTTTTCTTAGTTTTGAAAGATAATAGTGGAGGAGGCTGGTTAATTTTAAAATATGCTTTACTTATTTTTATATGATAATAGTCTAGACGGCTAGTGGTTTTTAAAAATTACTTTTCTTAGTTATTATCATTTAAGTTAGTTATTATAAGTTAGAAGTTAGTTATTATCATTTAAAATAGTGGATGCACTATTGTTAGTATTACATGCTAATATACAATAGTGGATTTGCTTGGTTGTTTTTGAAAACTGTTTTTTATAGTTTTAAGTGGTATCTTGAGGTAGCTGGTTTATGACTATAGTTGTGGCGGCTGGTTTCTTTTAAAAACTGTTTATCCTAATTTTACATGATAACAACTTCACATGTAACGATCGGCCCCATTTCGATGCCTGCTCTAATCTAAGAATGAAAACCGTCTGAAAAACAGCTCTATAAAAACAGATTATTATCCTATTTCAATACTATATGGCAACATGCAAACTAAAAACAAACTATGCAATTCAATTTGCAAGTTTATATTTTCATTTTTGACCTCCTCCAAAATGAGAAATCAGTGCAAATATCAGATGCAATTATCAAATCAAGTATATGAAACTTTCATCAAAGTATCCAATTTAAATGAGCTTGTGATTTATTAATTGATTTTTGTGTTTGTGTATGTATTGATTTTTTGTGATATGAATAAAAATAGTGCTATAAGAAACGTTGTTTTTGCTAAAAGGAAAAATGATTATGATTTTTTCCTTTTTTCTCATTCAATTGGACTTGAATTTCAATTTTTTAAGATCATGGGATGCAAATGCTTAATAATTATTGGACGTAAAAGTAACCAATGCATATGTCAAAAGAAATGGATATAGGAAATTCTCGTAAATAAAAGATCGAGAGTTTTGTTTGATCAAGGCAACTGTTAGATACAATGTAAAAGAAATTATCAATTTTGATTTTGTATTTGAACTAAAATTATTTAACTATCTAAAGATTTTTTGATTTTAAATTTTAAAAATAAAAATGATAAATATAGAATGTTTTTGAATAATATTTAATATTTAATTATTTATCAAGCTTTTATTTATAAATCATAACCTAAGGCTATTTTTTATAAAAATTAGCAACCAGATTGAAAATTACTTCTTCTACATCGAATGCTATTACAAAATTCAGTTGTAAAAATTTTATACCGTAAACAATATCATAGTAGTAGATTCTTGTATGAGTTTAGAAGGATGGCAATTCTTCACGAGGATGAAGTTTTACGGAACAAGCGAAGCGAGTGGAGGGAATCATCCGAGTGAAGAATTGCCATCATCTTATGTGAATACAAGATGTTTTATGCACGACTGCAAAATATTTCGAATAATTTTCAGTTTGCCTGCTAAAGATTTTATCACCATAATGCAATATATCATAGACAGCATAGAAGAATAACAAAACAATTAACATAATATCAAAAACAAAATCTAATATGTATTTACATTTTTTGGTATAGAAATATCAAAAGGTTAGAATGAGAACAATATATAAAATATAAAATAAAAATTTAACGGAAAATGTTCAATTTTTTATTTTATATATGTATTGTTACGATTACTAAAAATTACCTGATTGATGTTATCGTATCGATATAAGCGATATCGATATAAGCGATATGAGATGTCGTTACAAAACCGAAAAAGAAAGAACAAATTTGGATGTGTAATAAATAGAGTTTAAAACGCTTCTTACATCCCTAATTTACTCCGTTCTTTCAGAGCGAGTAAGATTAAAAAATATGACACTCCATCACATGGAGTAAACAGAAAAAGACATCGTTCTTACGTAGATTATCGTTCCCGATTCGAAATAATAGTAATTTATTGTGTAACTGTTTAATGCTGTGTTATTTTTTGAGCCAAAGTTCACAATGCGAGCGAGGCACGAGTGATTGTTTTTTTGGTTTCTCATAAGTATAAAATTTGATAACTTTCATTGTAGGCAATTTCATTTTCAAAATACCAAACAATTAAATTGGTATCGAAATTAAATGAAATTTATTTAACTGTTTGGAATTAACTATACAATAAAATGCATTATTTTTCTTTATTCGTTTTACTTGTTTTATCAATTGGTTTTAAAATAATACAATTTAAATTAATACATGTTATACATTTACAGCGACATAGCAAATTAGTTGATAGTATATTAATTTGCATCTTGTCATATTTAATATGAGTTTACAGCGTGGATTGCAAATTAAATCTTTGGTGATATAGACACATTTTAATTTAGTTTAGTTTAAATTGGTATCTGTCAAACTTTTAAAAAATTAAAAAAACATATGATAACTAGACCATTCCTCAAATTATTTCTCTGATTGTTGAACAATATTTGATGGAGAAAAGAAATTTCATGATTTAAATATTTAGGAACAGGATACGGTGTAGAAATGAAACATTTTTATTTGCATTGGTATTTACAGCGTCAAATATCAATTTGAAAATAATTTGTTAGTTATCAAATCTAGATATGAAATTAGTTGCAAGCTATATTAAAATAAAAAGTGTTTACAGTACAGATTTAAATTGCATCTACTAATTTGCTATATCGCTGTAAACGTGGTATTATACTCTCTCGGAAAGATAAAACGTTGTGTTGGGTATTTGTTTAATGAATTTTATTCTCTCCAAAACTTTTCATTGATAAATAAAATATTTCATTAAACACTTACACAATAAATTACTATTATCCTTCCGACAGACTAACATGCATTAATTAAAATTGAATTATTCAAAATTCATTGATAAAACAAGTAAACCGAATAAAAAAACTGTGAATTTTATTTTATTTTATTGTACCATTAATTCGAAATAATTGAGTTTATTTTATTCAATTTTTAATGCCTATTTTATAGTTTGATAGTTTGATAATAAAATGACCTACAATAAAAAACATCAAAGTTCTAACTACTAGTACTAATGAGTATTAAGACACCAAAAAGCAATCATAAAAATACTAATTTTTTTTATAATGGGAATTCAATTCAATTTAATCATAGTTGCGTTTGTCTTTTTCAATATTCGAGAGACGGACATGCGCATTAGTTTGAATTTATTTTTTATTTTATTTAATCAGAGCAAAATTTTTTTTAATTTTATGCAATAAAATCAAATTATTAATAAAATACAGTATAAAAAAACTATTTATTTACAATCAAAAAAACTGTTTACGCCTTGCGAAAACTATTAATTTAGGTTTATTTTTAGAATTACAATTGTGTGCGTTATCAGTCTTAATATAATAAAATAAATAACTTGTTTTTGCGAATATTTATATTGTAAACCAAACAAAAAATTATTTTAATTTAAAGAAAACTTACATTTGATATATTAAAATTTAATTAATTGCAGCACGAAAATAATTTTATAATTTTAATCTTGTCAATTTGAAGACTCGAATTAAAGAGAGTGATCCTATTTTTTCTTATTTACATTACAGTTATAATTCCCAGTAATTCCATAATATCCTAACATTTAAATTATACCGATAAATTATACAAAATAACTTAAGCTGCATCTATATTTTTGTACCACAGTAATATTAAAGCATGTGCTACAATTACCAACTTTACATCGGTAAACGCTAATTAAATTATTTGTTTACAATTTGTATGTCAGACTTTAAATTAAAATGAAACAAACATTTGAAGTATGGCAAAAGGTAAGTAAAATTGAATTAACAATTAAATGAATTATTTTTCATGGAGAAAGCTGCGTAGACACAACTGTTACTTTTATTTTGCTGCGTTAATACTTTGGCACACAACAACACAATTTATTTGATTGTATTTCATAAATCAACAAAAACATTTTCGCTCTGATTGTATAAAAATAAATTCAAACTAATGCGCATGTCCCTCTCTCGAAGATTGAAAAAGGCGAAGGCTACTACGGTTAAATTGGAATGAATTTGTGAATGTTTATGATTGTTTTTGGCTTCTCAAATCTCAAAATATCATACAGTTAAATAGACATCAAAATGGTTTAAAGCTTATTTAATTGTTTGGAATTAATGGTACAAAAAAAAATAAACCAAAATTCATTGTTTTTAATTACCAATGAATTTTAAAATAATTTAGTATAAATTAACACATGTTACTCTGTCGGAAGGATAAAACGTTGTATTGGGTTCTTGTTTAATGAATTTTATTCTCTCGCAAATATGCAAATTTTTAAAACTTTTCCTAGAAAAATAAATACATCATTAATCGCTAACCCAATAAAATACTAATATTGTGTTCCGCAACAATCACGTTACAGAATAAAATTAACAGCTGTTTATTTTATTCTATGTAATGCACTCAATTATGGTTTTTGATGGATGAAGGATGACTATAACGTACTAATTTTCATTTTCTGCATATGAAATGAAATAAAATAATATAATCGACTCCATTGGCTCAATAATTATAACTTTTGTGAAAAAATAATATTTTATCTAACACAACCTGATATTTTCCACCCCATGTCCTTAGGGTTCCTATTAGTCCAGAAAAATTCTGGACTATAATCCGTCTGTAATCATATGTAGCCACTTCGATAAAGATTGAGATGATTATTAATTGATCGTATTAGAAATTGACCATAGAGAAATGGTAATTGGGAATTAAAAAATATTCGAAATTTGGATTACTGCCCGTGAAGAAAAAATCTGAATTCAATAGATTGATCTGATCGCAACCCTTCACAGTCCAAAACAACATCGTCACACAGTTTATCCACAAATTAATCCAAAGGATAAAAAATACACATAAATTATATTCAAATGTTCATACATCATTCTAAATTAACGTCTTTTTAATTGAATCCTTTTTATCCTTATTTTCTACCAAATTTATGATCCTTCATTCATTTCAATTTCTTCTTCAATCTGGATACCCCGGTGAAGAAACAAAAATATTACACAAAAATTATTCTTTTATACCTTTTACAACAATAAAATAAATATTATGAACGAATTTAAATTACATTTTTAAAAATAACTGACCGTCGGTCTCTCTAATTTTTTCTTGCCATTTCTTTCATTCATACATTTTTAACGAACTTTTGATTGTCCAAAGAAATTTTTTGAATAACTTTTTTTACCTGATTCTTCGTCCTAATAGAATACGAAAAGGATAATCATGCCTTCGAATTAAATTATAGAAAAAACGATTTTTTTGTTTCTTGTTTGATTTAGGATTTGGTTGCACAAAAAAAAATTCAAATTACTGGACATCATAATAATTCGCGTTTTTATTTACCTGGACAGTTAACGGATTTTAAATTTATAACCGATTGTTGTTGTTGTAATTTTTTGATTGAAAGATATATATTATGGTTAATTTAAGAACCAACAGATATTTCCTTTGTGCTAAAAATTTTAATTTTCCATTTAAGGAAAACTTTGAAGGTTTGTGAAAATGGAGTTGGTGAACTGGTTTGAATTACGTTGCTCGTAATTCATATATATTCGAAAGAAAATCTTTTTTGTTATTTTATTTTTACTTCGACCAATCGAATTGAATTTCTTAAGAAAAATAGTTGAAAAGATGACCAAAATTTTGATTGGTTGGTTTTGAGTTTAATTTTTTTTTGTATTTTTGTAACTTTTGTTTGTTAGAATTTCTTGTAATTCTTGTATATAAGAAGATTGAGTTGAATTCTTTTAATTTAACGGTTTTGGTTTGTAACTGAATGATTGTTAAAAGAAGTGAGTTTGTGTCTGAAATTGTTTAGAATCAAAAGATTTTATCAATCCGATTTTTAAAAAATCTCGTTTTTAAGCTGTTGGGCAAGATGTTGAGTAAAACATTTGCCCTATATTAATTACAGACTTAAGTACTATGTATCGTTATATTATCTTATTAATTAACTATATATTTTGAAAAATAGGGTGACCCTGAAATATGATATTAGTATGATTGATTAGCAATATCTTAAAACTCTCTTGTTAAATATTAATGAAATATAGCTCAAATGAAAGGATATATACAAAAACGCAATTCCAACAATTATATTAAATTGAAAAATTGCTATAATGCAAATATCTCACTACGACTATTTTATATAAATTTTAGTTTTCGACATACTTATGTCTAGTGAGTCTTTTTCTATATTGTGCGAAACATTCAGAAATTTGGTTTTCCTTTTTTAGCATTTATTGTCATGCAACTTGTTCATTTGTGAAATTTGTAAATTTTGTTTTCTTGATTTAGAAAAACGACAATAATCCGCAAACAAGTATGTTATTTACAGCTGTGATCACCAAATGAAATGCGAAGCATCTTCGAAAATTAGGGAAGCACTGCTTCCCTTTGAAGCAAGTCATAATGTCTTTAAAGAGGTTAAACCTAAATATCGTTCAATAAATTTTTATAAAACTAACAAACATTAGTAGTTCTTTCAAATAAATACTCATATATTCGTTCAAAGTATTTGTGTTCGTCTCTTATATAATATACGAACAAGCTCACCAACGTATCGCTATATTTAGTTTTAAAATTCGTATGCAAAATTACAACAACAACAATAACGAATACGATTACGAAGCATGCTTTTTGCGCCCTCGTCAATCGTCATCTATTTTTGCACATACATAGATAATTTTAATGAGATATGCAGATAACTTTTAATGAAATGTTTGTTGAAATATTTCAAATATTTACGATCTTATATGTTCAATCCGATTTACAAAAACAAGGTTGAATTGTGAAGGCTGAGCTACACTTTTATTTAGAATAACAACAGAATTTCCACTAAAAAATTTAAATTAATTCATTAAAAATGTGTTGTTTAAATGTTGGTCCTTCGATCCGGATTACCACACCAACCACACACACTGACGAGAATTCTTTTGATACCCCTAGCGTTTTTAGAAGATTGAGTAAATGGTGTATTTGACACTTTAGAGAGCAATTCAGTATTAGGTGATTCGTTTGTGATTTATTAATAATAAAATAAGTTAGAGCGCTAAATTCGAGATTCAACCGTTGATGACTTTCTGCTTGAAAACTATTCTACTTTGAAAATCTCTAGAATGTGTGTTTAGATCTCGAGAAATATGCTGATTCGATAAATAATTACAAACAACCACCATCCAAAAAATATCAATCACGACAAGTATAACATTAAAAAATTTGAAACAGTCATAGTACTCGTAGCGGGCCCTTTAAGGAAACTCGATTTCTCGAAGAATAAACTCGAGTGGAATTTATAATCTAGTAACGAAGGAAACGAGTTTTAATTCAATTATTGCCGAAACCTTAAGTTGCTCTTTATGCAAAAATATTATTTCGAGCTTGTTCCTTAACTTGTTCCTCGACTCTTAGTTTTTAATTTTTTTTTTGCGATTCTTAAAATTACAACTTATTCTGATTCTTAGTTGCCGGTGCTTATATGTTTTATTTTCAAATTATCATTTCTTAGTTTTCAAATCTACATTCAAATAATTTTGATTTTTGTTTTACAATTTTGTATATCCCTAATTCACAATTCTAAATGCGCAGTCTTTAATTTTAAAAAGTTAAAATTAAATTATTAATTCTGAATGTCCATGCACTTTCCGAATTTTTGAACAGATCCCAAAAGATCCAGGATGGAAACAAATGCAGCGCCACAAACTTAACAACAATGCACCATTCAGAGACGAATATAAGACTTATAAATGTGGAGTTATTATATACGAAGTGATTTTTTTCTATCTATTTGTCATGGTGGTTCCAGATTGTCTATTCTCAAATTGTTATCTATTGTTTCTTATTTTCTATTTCTCAATTTTTCAATTTATAATTTATAATTTTTTAATTTTCAAAGTTCAAGTTTTATTGCTCAATTCTCAGTTTGTAATTATAAAATTTTAAACAACGTTTTCAACATTTCTATCTAAATTTAAATACAGAACACGCGATTTATGATTCTCAATGCTGTCAATGCTGAATTTTCAGTTCTCAATTTTTGATGCTCAGTGAGCTCTCAGTTCTCAGTTTTCCGGTCTCAGTTCTCAGTTGTCAGTTCTCAGTTCTTAGTTCTCAGTTCTCAGTTCTCAATTCCCAGTTCTCAATTCGGACCAATGGCAGATTTACAAATTTGCCGCCTATAGGCTAATTTATATTGCCGCCTAATATATTTTAAAAAATTATCAAATGCGAGCGCGGTGACTAAAAAGAGCGCACCGTAGGCGAATTTTGTTTCCAAATTTCAAGGTTACGTTAATTACAAGTACTTTAAAATGACGCTTCTAATGAAAAACGTGCAAATCTGTCTAAAATAATTAATAAAATACAAAATATGTAGTGTTTGTTTATTTAATGAAAAAACTGTAGAGCACGCCGCCGCTGTTTCGAATATAGAGATAAAAAATTTTGCGAATATGATTGATTTAATCTGGATACTCTGTTTATAGTGGCGGGTGGCTCTCGCCGCCACAAAAAATTTCTGTTTTGAAAAATTTGTATATTTTTAAAATTTTCCGCACAAAAATTTGCCGCCTACGAAAATTTGCCGCCGTAGGCTACAGCCTAGCTATCCTATTTAGAAATCCGCCACTGGTTCGGACATCACAGTTTTCAGTTCTCAGTGTTCTGTTTTCAAAGTCCTCCATTCTCAGTTGTCAGACAACAGTTGTCAGTTGTCAGTTCTCAGTTCTCAATTCCCAGTTCTCAGTGTTCAGATCTCTTTTCTCAATTCTTAGTTCGCTGTTCTCAGTTCTCAGCTCTCAGGTCTCAGTTCACAGTTCTCAGTTCTCAGTGCGCAGTTCTCAGTTCTTAGTTCTCAGCTCTCAGTTCTTAGTTTTCAGTTCTCAGTTCTCATTTCTCAGTTCTCAGTTCTCAATTCACAGTTCTCCGTTCTCAGTATTCAGTTCTCAGTTCTCAGTACTCAGTTCTGAGTTCTCAGTTCCTAGTTCCCAGTTCTCAATTCTCAGTAATCAGTTCTCAGTTTTCAACTATCATTCGGTTTTCAATTCCATTTTTAATTCATAATCTTTTTATCATCTCTTTAAAGTTTACGTAATAAAAACTTAATTGTAGATAGGGTTAACGTCTACTCTATATGGTTTCGGTTATTAAACGGTCATATTATAAAATTTACTCTAATTTTTAATTAATTTCTCATGAAATACAAAAAAAATTGCAGGTAGTTTCGTCTATAACAAGAAAATGAATCATTTCAATTATTATGCAAAATATAGGTCTGGATACAAAACATGGGTCGGACATAACAAACAACAGAATTGATTGGACCTTCGGTTTGTGGGAAAATTTACCATAAAATATTTTTATTCAATTTTGCGCGGACTATTTAAGGTTTTATAGTTTTGATATGGATGATTGGATTAAAGGGACTGAAGAAATATGATGTTAACTGTATTGCAGTTGTTGCTTCTCTCATTTTTCATTTTCTCCCGCTAAATTTTTAACCAAAAACCTAATAAATTGTGTCCGGAGTAAATTTTCCATAACATTAATATTAATATAATATTCTAACAACAATTTTCTTTCATGTAATTCTTTTTTAATTTTACAACCAATCCCTAGTGTTCCAACTGTTAAATCTGAAAAAAAAAATAACCTCTTGACCTCCAGGTACGCGCCTTTAAAACCCTTTCTTTTTTTCCATCTCAAAATAAAATTTACAAATTTTTATCGCATTTTTACTACCTGACCGAAGGGTCATTTCTTATACAATTCCTCTATCAAATTTTCTCGATTTCATATATGGACCCTTTTGATATTGACCGAGGGTCAATAGAATTGTACAAAGATATGCAACCCTTAGTTATAAATAAAAGAAGGAAAAAAAATCTAGTTTTCTTGATCTAAATTAGAATATAAATTTAATTTTAATTTTTTCTCGGATCTTTAGTTTTTTAGTTCAACGTAAATTACTTCTCGTATGACCTCCTTATATGCATCAGGTCACTTGTCTTACAAATAATTTTATATAGTTTGATATTTCGTTTTTATTTTGTTTGTATTAAAGGGATAGAATTTTTTAATTCTATTGTTAGTAGGGTCCGAATTTGATTATAACCGTGTAAGTGAGGAGATTAAATACAAATTTATAATAAATATAAATATTTTTAGTTTTGGTTCTTTTTTTATAACCGACAAATTAGAACGAGACAGCAAAATCGGATGTCCGATCATTATTTGAAATTTTTTCTTTATTTTGGTTATGTATGATCAATCGATTTAAATTTTTTAAAGATCGAATAACCAATTCTGTGATGTTGTAAGGGTTTTCTGTTGTTTTTTTGAAGTCACTGACCGGATTTTTGTGTAATTTAATATTTTTATTTGAGGAAGAATATAATTTTTTATTTTTTATTTAAATATCCGAATTTTTAAGGAAATAGTTAGAGTTATTAGATACAAATTTTCAATGTGATATGAAATGAGAGGAAAGTCAACAAAAGGTTTAAAAATGGAAAACATACAATTATTTTTTATACTTATAAGAATGAATATTAAGTTTGAATTCTACATTTTAACACAACAGCAATAGTACATTATGATGCTAGGACGTAAAGCTAAAGATTTTGGACGGATGTGGAGTTTGCAAATCGAGTCGCTAGCCGAGATTTGCACCCACATTAAGTCCAAAATAGCTTACGTCCGTCCATCATATACTATTTTTTATTCGCCGCAAGCAAAATATTTTAAGAAAAGTTGTTTATTCTAAATTAAAATTATAAATTTTCATAAATTTTAAAATAAAAAAATGTGGAACAAGTAACCTTTGAAAAAATATTTATTATTTTTTTCAAATTCTATGACATCAAATGATAACAACTATTTTAATTGGATAATGAAATTTTGATTTTGCGGGTTGCTTTGATAAAAAAATTTACTTTTCATAGAATTTAAACAAATACAAATGCGTTTTACTTTTTTGGACGTCGCTATGACGACAAAATAAATAGTTGAAAAGTGATACTTTAAAGCCGCAAATCACAGTAATAAAGTAACACTTTAATATATAGGCGAATAAAAAATATATTTCAATCGAAATATTTTAAAGAGAGATAAAGCAATCACTTCATTTCTAATCTTATAGGGAGTGTTTGTTTTGGGCTGTAAGAACTTTAACTCAACGTCACTGCGACTTAATAAAAAGCTCATGTTTTTGTTAGACAAACATCATAAAAGGTATTTATGTGTTATTGTGAATTGTGATACGTATTGTAAACCATTTTTATTTGAAAAAAACCCTCTTGTTTAATCTCATATCTCATCACTAGAGCAACCAAAAATATGCACTAGCATGTTTATTACAGCATTTAATTCAAATAATTCAATTCACTTCATTCAAAGCAGCACTGTTTCAAGTAAACTACGAATTTTAAGCCTTATTTTTGCTTATTTTACTCCAAATTAAACATATTAGTGCATATTTCACCAAAAGTCCATATTTTTACACATTTCCACATAGTTATTAGCTTTCTAGATTTGTGCTGACAATATGGACAAAAATATAAACTAAACGAAAAGTTGGAAATCTTTAAGTCCCATCGACTTAAGGTCTTGGAACGGCCATAAAAATACTTGCATGTAGCTGTTAATCCTAATTCTCTTTTATCCTTTTTTAGCAGCTTAAAATCGTATACGAATATCTTACCGCATTTTATGGTATTCAAATAGGTATCATATGAGAGGTTGAGTTTTTTTACGAAGATTGTATTCTTTTCTTAATTTTTGAGTCCTTGTGTTTTGGCATATTATCGAAAATGTTTGAGTTTGTTTGTGTGCCCCCTTAATCCCTTAATTTAGAAAGTGACCGAAAAACAAATTTGGTAAATTTCAGGCAGAAAACTTAATCAATATACTTGTAATCTCATCTATAAAAAACACTATAGCAGACTCTTAGAAATTGGAACTGGCACCCTTGCGGTGCAAGGAGTGGAGAATGTCACACGAGATTTGTTTGGAACCGGTCGAGTCATATGGAAGGTTCAATTTTTTTAAGAAAGATTGCAATTCGTTTATATAATTTTTATAACCTTTGGGTTTGGTGTATTCTCTGTAACTCCGTAATTTACCAATTAATCTGATAAAATTTACGCTAAAAGTAAATTGAATTTTAAACGAAAACCACTGCTAGCTTATTTGCATTTATTTTGCATATCATTTTCACTTTATTTGCATCTTATGTGCACTTTGTTTGCACTTCTTTTGCATTTTTTGCATTGTATTTGCATTTTATTTGCATTTTATTTGCACTTTATTTGCATTTTATTTGCATTTTATTTGCATTTTATTTGCACTGAATTTGCTCTTCATTTGCATTTTATTTGCATTTAAGTGCAAATAAGGGGTAAGTAAAATGCAATTAAAGTGCAAAGAGAGTGCAAATTAGATGCAAATAAAATGCTAAAAAGCGCAAATAAAATGCAAATTTAGTGCAAATAAAATGAAAATAAAATAGAAATTAATTAATTGAATGAAGTACAAATAAAATGCAACTAAAGTGGAAATGTAGTGCAAATAAAGTGCAAATAAAATGCAAATAAAGTGCAAATAAAGTACAAATAAAGTACAAATAAAGTCCAAATAAAGTGCAATTTAAATGCAAATAAAGTGCAAATAAAATGCAAATTGAGTGCAAATAAAATGCAAATAATCTACAAATTAAATAAAACGCAAATAAAGTGCAAATAAAATGCAAATCAAGTGTAGATAAGAAATCGGTTTGATTGCCATAAACATTGACGGTTACTTTCTCCTCCAAACGGATTATAATTTTATCTTCTTGAAGTCATAATACTATTTGGCCATAATCTGTCATTTTGTTCGATACAAACATGAAGATAGCTCCAAACGGCCAGGAATAAGATTTATCAATTTCCTAAAAGTAGTAAGTACTTGCTGTTCTTTATGTCAATGCAATAGTGTAATTTATTGTGCACCTACAGTGTTCAGTCGATGTTATTATTAGGTGGATTGCAGATGTTGGATTGCGTAATTTCTGTTCCTATAGCAATTCCAGGTTACTTTTGATGTAAAGGGGCAGGGCTTTCATCTGATGACGACCTATGAACACCGTAAGATGCATCTGATCAAAATATAGATTGCAGATAATAGACCATCTAAGACAGCTTCTTAGAAGGTCTCGGGTGTTAAAATTTTTTGGACACTTTCAAATGGTAAAGGGTAGAATTGAATTCGCAAAGAAAAAGAAATCGATCGATGGAAACCTGCTATACAATTTTTTCGACAAAGATAGCGCGAAAGTATTTTCTATGCGTTTTTGGAAATAGTTTGTGTCTATGAAACGGCGTTTCAGTTTTCACCTTCTCGTTAACGCTTTATCAACAACTTCTGTCAAACAGGAACTCAAATCTAGAGAGAAATAATGACACTGTTCAACCAATACTATTGACACTCAGGCACTTTTCAATTAGAAAATACCGAATACCAAATACCGATATGAGCTTGCGAGGAAGAAAAAAAATTGGCCCCCATAAACTCATTTGTGCCAAGCCAACCGAATCTTCACTGTCTGTTTGCAGTACATCTCATTCGGTTGTTGTATTTTCATATTTTGTTTTTAAAGATAAGACAGTCGAGGTCGATGTGACAAGGAACATTCGGTTGGCACTGAAAAAAGGTTGTAGTGAACAAATTTTCAAGTTCCCGATATGAGAAGTATCTTCACGTAATAAGAACTTTTGAAGCTATTTAGGCTAGATCTGTTTCCATGTTGTTTTTGTTTTTTTTTTTTTTTTGGTTGGCATACATGGAAAGCTTCACCGAAAAACATTTGAAACCCGACCTTCCAAATAGTACTGTTGTATCCCTGCAGTACCACCAATTACGAAATTCCTTCGCAGGACAGCGGATGAGCTAGGTACTCTCCCGTTATGTTGTCATGATTTTGCTGCGTAGCGTTGTGCATGGCTGCTTTTCGTTCGTCTTTTGGCAGTTGTTTAATCATACTATGTGATAATCTCATTCGCTATACCCCAGTTGTCTTCTAAGCTCAGCATAAACTGCATGAGGCTGTGCGGAGTGATTGATTCCCCAGTATACTCTGGCTCTTTTCTGTAAACCATTGATGAATGGTTCTAGTACTGGCCCAATAACAAAAGCCAAGCACTGTTAATCATTAATGAACCTATATTTGGCCGTATTTCAGAGTCTGGCAAACCCTGTTTTGATTAATTTACGGCTTGTCGCAAAATCCAATTAAGTCCTAGATAGTTTTGTCACCTGAATTTTATCAGCCAGTTTACCACTGACATACAGCATTTTTCTAACACTGACAATATTTTTGCTGACCCTTTGTTACGCACTGATCAAATCCAACTACCAGCATTGATTATCTGGCAATCGTCAAAGCTCAAACTACCGATCAGACAGAGTTGAAGAACCATTTTCGGAAAACAACACGGTGCTTAAATTTTAACAGTTTGCTCTACCCTTCCACTTTTACCAATTTACCGTGATGTTTCATCGTGGAAACTATGTCCATTTATTCTAAAACAGTTTTAATCAAACGTTTCCATGTAGATGCATAACACTTCAGAAATCGAAAATTTCCCGACACACTCAATTGATGGATATCTCGCTACAGATTTCCCAATATCATTGAGACCAATCGCGGATCACAATTTGAATTACAGGTTTTTTACTGAGTTTTCTAAGCTGTTAGGGTTTCGAAAGATGACGAACTACACATTTTAATCCCAAATGTAATGACATGATCGAACACTTTTACAGAACACTAAAAGCGGTCATAATGTGTAACAATCGGCATGATACGGACATGAAATCTCCCCACTATTTTTTCTGGAATGTATACCATCTTTTGGAAAGATTTTAAATATATCTCCGTGGAATTATTGTACGGATTTACCTTACGCTTACTCGGACACTTTTTATCGGAACAAACGATATTGGTTCCACAGTCGGCTTTCCTGTATAGTTAATTTCAAGCTACAATATAACAATATATATACACAGTCCATAGATCGTTTCAACAATTATACGACAAACTTTTTCTTGTCATCGAACGAGATGAAAAAACTTTCACTGATTGTTATTAAAATTAGAACAGCTTAAGTTAGTATCGAAACTTTTGTTGGGCCAGAATCTTTTGAAATTTTATGTCGATTATTACACCTGGAAAGTTCCATAAAGAAAACGTATGCCGAATTGACAGAGTTATTGAAAGAACATTTTCAACCGGCACATATTGAAATCGCCGAAAGTTTTTAAAACGAAGTCAAATGATAAATGAAACAATCAGCGAATTTTTTGTGGAACTTAAGACACTAGTGGCAATGTGTAATTTCGCAGGATATTTGAAAAGAGCGTTGCGTGATAAATTTGTGTTGGGATTAAACGAGTAAACGACGATAAAATTCAAACAGCGTTATTATCTGAAAAAGATTTAACCTTCAAAAACGCATATGAGTTGTCTTTGAATATGGAGATGTCAGCTGTAATGAACAGCGGAAAATGAAAACGGAACCAACGGTTCACAGCAGCAATCGTAATTATAACAGCCCTGAGCAGAAATTAGTTATGGAAAGCCTGAATACAGTCAGGGCGTGATCAGAGTCAGATAGGGCAAGCCCTATTAGGGCAATCTGATGTGGGCCTGTCCCGGACCTGAATTAGAATACCCTTTTAGGGCTTACCTTATTTGGATATATCCGGCCCTGATTTGATTTTTTGTATTTGACCCCTAGTTGGGCAATCTGATCAGGGCCTGATACAAAATGCCTTACTAGGGTTTGCCTTATTTAATTTTATATGGAAAAGTTGATCAGTGCCTGATCCGTTTATCCCAATCAGGGCCTGATTGGGCAATAGCATTACACTCATGATCAGAGCCCTATCAAACTAGGGCTAACCTGATCAGGGCCGTATTTGAGCACTAAAAAATTTCTGCTCGGGAGGGCAGTATTGAACAATTGTGATGAGTTTAGAATAAATAACGTTATTGTTATATAATCCTAATATTGAACCTCCATTCATAGTTACAATGCTTATAGAAAAAAACCAGTTGATATGGAAATCGACAGCGGGGCTTCTCAGTGATTAATGAAAAATTTTATAAAACTAATTTTAATAATTTAATTTTACATAAATTGGGTGTTAATAGTATTGTTGTGATTACAGGAAGTAGAGTGGATGTGTTGGGGTATATCGAGGTTACGGTGGAGTGGATAAATCATAAATACAATTTAAAATTAGCGTTATTAAAAACGGAAACGGATTTTGTGCCAATCATGGGACGATATTGGCAATCAATTATTTTTCCAAAATGGAAGTCAATTTTTTTGATCCAAAATAAAGAAGCGGTAGTAAATCGATGCAAGCCAATGAAATTTGAGGATTAAAGTACACCGAGTATGAATCAGATAACATTGTCGGTAATTAAAAAGTTGTAAGCGTTAGTTTCAAAAGTTGTTGACGCTAAAAATAAAGACCCTATAAAAAATTACAAATAACAAACATAAAAAATACAAAAAGTAGATCTTAAAGGGGCGTATCAACAATTGCCATTGAATGAGCGATCAAAACCGTTAGTTACAATAAACACTCAAAAGCGACTATTTCGCTATGAACGATTGCCTTTCGGTATTTCATCAACACCGTCTATATTTCAAGGGGTTATAGACCAGGTGTTAATTGACATTGATGGAGTTACTACATATCTGGATGATGTGTTGGTTGGTGGAGTAAAGGAAGAGGAAGTCAAGGAAAGTGTAAAACCGGTTTTGCTTTGGCTTAATGATTTAAACATTAAAATAAATGTTGAGAAACACTAATATTTTATGAGTTCCGTAGAGTATTTAGGGCATGTCATTTCTAAATATGGTATTCAACCAAACCCGAAAATGTGGAGGCAATTTCTAAAGCACCTGCACCTACAAATGTAAGTGAGCCTCAGTCATTTCTGGGCCTTATAAATTATTATGGCAAATTTTTGCCAAATTTGTCATCTCTACTGTATCCCTGAAGAATTTATATGGTCAGAAGACTGTCAGAAGAGTTTTGTAAAGTGTAGAGAAATGCTAACAAAGGAAAAGTTATTAGTTTTTACTAAGTGATACTAATTACTAATTAAATACTAATTGATTTACTACTATTGATAGTCTCTTGTGATGCCAGCCCGTATGGAGTGAGACAGTTTTAGCGCATGTTGTGAATAACGAAGAAAGGCCGATTATATTTGCGTCCAGTACGCTAAGTCCTGCGGGAAAAAATTATAGTCAACTACACTGGGAGGTTTTTGCGGTAGTATTCGCCATAAAAAAAAATCAACAAATATTTGTATGGCAAAAAATTTCTCATTTATCACAAGCCACTACAAGAAATTTTTGACAACAAAAAAGGTCTTTCATCGGTAGCGGCTCAAAGAATCCATCGATGGGCTTTATTTCTCTCTTCATACAATTATGAAATGAAATATCGAAATGGATCAAGGATGGGTAACGCCGACGGTCTCTCACGGTTACCTTTGGATGGAAATACTGGTTGGACAGAACCAGAAATAAAGTCATTTAACGTATCTGCACAGAATATATATATATATATATATATATATATATATATATATATATATATATATATATATATATATATATATATATATATATATATATATATATATATATATATATATATATATATATATATATTATATATATATATATATATATATATATATATATATATATATATATATATATATATATATATATATATATATATATATATATTATATATATATATATATATATATATATATATATATATATATATATATATATATATATATATATGTATATCGATAGGTTAATTGTACTAGATTTACACATATTTGTAATAGCATAAATTGTTGATGTCACAAAAGATTTGAATTTGTATAGCTAACAAATAAAGTCGTTTTCTTATTATTCATGTCTAAAAGATAACACCAGTTATCAAGATAACACCAAGTCTGACGAACCACTAACAGTTCACGAACCTTTAATACATTGCTCTAAACACTCTCCTTCGACTTCTCCTTCAACATATGCGAATCAAAGTCACGACTCTAACTCTAATCTAACTAAATAAAAAAAATCATAAAATAAAGAATTTAAAGTGTTCTGTAATACTCCACAACTTGCAAACACCAATTTATCGAGATATTGTTATATAATTATATATACACCCCTTTATCACTGATAAAGGGGTGTTTGTGGCGTTCAAATAATTGACTTTGTCTTAAACATTTGCTATATGAACTATAATCATCTATTTATTTGGTATTTTTTGTATTAAATTTCTAGATATTACGATGTGTGAATTCATAGGATGAGAGAATATTTCGTTAACATCTAAGTCAACATTCTAATCAACATCCTAAGTCACGAGTGTAAAGTCATTATTGATTGTTGCCAATCAATGCGAAACTTAATATCTGACGTAAAGTCAATATGTTGTTATATTTTTGGTTAGGAAATATAGACAACATTAGGGAATTTTTAATTTCAGATTGGTTTTTGAGAACAATTAAGCTTAAGTACATATTATAATCATCTATGTTACTTCCTATAACCATCTATGTTATTGAACATAAGTTGCATTCCTTCTGATTGTTACTCTTGTTCAATATATGCCGACCTTTGGATCTGAGATTGGTACAACATTTGAAATTGGATATGGTAATTTAGAATTACAATTATTCCATCTAATAACCTTATTGCCGAATTCACCACATAAATTAGTGTACATTATCATTTTAGTGGAGAAGGCTAGAACTGCTAAACGTGCAATAAACATACATTTTTGGTACATGTAGTAAAAATATCTGTTTTAGATTTTGCTCTTAAATACGAGTGACAAAAAAAATATTTGTTCCTTATGCTTTGACGTTCGAGTGATTAACTTTTAAAATTTTTCCTGAAAACCAGACTAACCGATCCAGATAATGTAAATAAAAAACAAATTTCAAAAACAGATCAGGAAAATTCCAAAATTCTTATAAAATCGCTACGCCTGATTCAATGTTTGCACTGTATAACTTCTAAAAAAAGATCCAACTCAGCTTAAAAACAAAACACCAAATCTTGATGATGAACATAATTCTTACACATACAATTTTTTTTCTTTTTATTATATTTACTCACCGGATATGAATATTCTGAACATTATACTTTTAACGTGTGCTGGATTTTAAATTAACAAAAAATATCAAATTGAACTTTAAATTTGAATTTTTACTTTAATAGAATAAAAAATTCTTATTCAATTCCTCTAAGATTTTGTAACAATCAAACATAAACAAATAATAAACAAACAAGAAGAACATAAGAAATTGATTATAAGACAACAGAAAAAAATCTTATTTTTGGACAAATTTTTTCGAGTTTTCAGGATATTGTGGGTGTATTGTGTCTCATTTAAATAAGAATTCTTCTTCTAAGAGGAAAAGAAAGAAGTTAAGGTAAATGGAATGAAGAAAAGAAAAGAAATAAAAGAAGATGAGGTGATTAATATTTTATAAGCGTAACGACGTTATTTCTTTTTGATTTTGTAAATAATTTTCTTTTTATTTTATTTATAAAGTTCACTGAAGTGCATTGAATTTCTTTTGATTTAGATTCATTTTTATTTTCTTCTACAATATAAATTTTTTCTGGACTGTACTTACTACCTTCTCTGAATTTGTCTTTTTATCTTGAAATTGATTTACATTTTTATTTGTTGCTTTGAGAAGAGTGACAGTCTTGCGGTTTATTTATTAAAATTGATGTGATAATAGTGTGGAATATTAATAAGGTTTTTTGTAAATTTTTAGTACACCTCTTAAAACTTGATCTTTCGCTATGTAATTCACAAATTTTTGTACAAATAAAATAAAATAGCACTCTAGACAAAATTCACTAGACAAAAGATGATGTACAAAACATAAGAACACAAAATAAGATCATTTTCTTGATTACGATTACGATTACATTAAATTTTTTTTGTTTTCTTATATAAAAAGAAAAATAATTTTTTATTTAATTCATAAAAAGCCGCATAATCATCACAAATGATCATCATCGTGCATGGATCATGAATATCAACAAGCAAAACACAATAATCACAATAATCGTCATCCAAAAAAATTAAATTAAATTAAATATGAAAGACGAGTAATCATCTTAAATTTATTTAATTTAATTTCTTATTTTAATATTCACATGACAACTTTTCGTATTTTTCTGTATTTTTGATGATCTTTGAAAATAAATTAAAATTTAAAACTGTTTATTATATATATATAGAATGGAGTTGGTGCGATGATTAGGTTTTAATGCCGGTTCAATTTGGTTCAGTCAGACCACCCGACTAGCAATTTGTTCAGGTATGCCCTATTATGATCCGGGCCGGATCAGGGTGTAATAAGGTAAATCCTAATAGGGCATTTGCATCCGGTCCCTATCAGAAATCATACTTGATTTCACTATTAGGGCGTGCCGTATTTGTCCTGATCCGGCCCGGATTTCGAAAACCTATCTCATCCCTACTAGTAAATGCCGGACCAGCGCCGGATCAGAATCATATCTGATTTCCAATTAAGGTTTGCCCTATTTGTCCTGATCTGAGCACTATTTCATTTGGTTAAAATTCACTAGAGTATTATCCATTTTATATATACATAGTTTGCGAAATTTCACATATACTTTAGTTATCGCTTCTCTGCGTTGTGAATACATATAGGTAAGTATAAAGTTTGAATATTTTTATAAACATTTTTGTCTAATGTATGTAGCAGTAAATTGTCTAATTTTTCTAATGTATGTTAAAGAAAATTCCCTATTTAAAATGATCCGGTCCTCGTCCGTTTCTAGTAGGGCTGCCTGATCCGGTATGGATAGTTTGAGGCGTTACATTACTGATCAGGACCTGTTCAGTGTGCCTGATACGGTCCCTATCAGTAGTAGGAAAATCCGTATCCGGTCCAGATCTGAGCCCTTATATGCTAGTCAGGCAGTTGTCTCTGGATGGTTCTGAAAACCTGAAAACAGCATTTAGTTTTCACAATTATTCACAAACTGTGCATTGCGAAATTGTACAAAAACTTACAACCTTTTTATATTGCACTCATTTGCGTCTCAAACACAGAACTATAATTATTTTTCGTTAAAAAGTTCCTGTCTTCATGAGTTTTTTTTTTTTTTCAAATGTTTCTGTCAATCAAGCTCGGAACCTCGAGGACATCCTAAAGTTGTATTTTTAACAAAAATTTCCACTTCACTGGGATTTTAATGGTGTTTTGACCCTTCTCACTCCCACCCGCCTTAATAAATATAATTATAAGTATTTGACACTTCGCCATATTTTTTATTAAAAATTTAGTAATTTTTCTCTCATTCCAAACACTCGCAAGTTTTTCGATCAATTAGTTTCGGAACTAATCGGGCAAAGAAAACATCCGATTAAAACCATCTTGATTTCCTTTTTTGCAAAATTTTGTTGGTGGTTGCAATGGTTTTTTTATTCGCCTACATATTAAAGTGTTACTTTATCACTGTGATTTGCGGCTTTAAAGTATCACTTTTCAACTATTTATTTTGTTGTCATAGCTACGTCCAAAAAAGTAAAAAGCATTTGTATTTGTTTAAATTCTATGAAAAATAAAATTTTTTATCAAAGCAACCCTTAAATTCAAAATTTCATTATCCAATTAAAATAGTTGTTATCATTTGTTGTCATAGCTACACAATAATTTGGAAAAAATAATAAATATTGTGTCAAAGGTTACTTGTTCCACATATTTTTATTTTAAAATTTATGAAAATTTATAATTTTAATTTAGAATAAACAAATTTTCTTAAAATATTTTGCTTGCGGCGAATAAAAAATAGTATATGATGCACGGTGGGCGAGATGGAGAAGTGGATAAGTCAACAACATCACTTACAAGGAAGTTAAGCAACACTGGGAAGGGTGCGAACTTAAACGGGTGACCGCTTGGGAACCTCACCAGAAAAAATATGGAAATACGATTGAATCACATTGAAGCAGGAATATCTCGCCCACGGTATGCCAGTATACCTTATCCAGCAGCCCTGGAAACTGGCTAGGATTCGATGGCCCAATCACCCGTTAATCCGAAAGGTGAATCCGAAATTCAAATGATTAAAGAAACGCATACTAGAAAGATACAAAGCAAAACAAACTGGAATAATAAAATATCGACCCTTAGCTATCGTACCCGGACACGAGTAGGAAACTGGAATGTCAGAACTCTGATAGAAACATCGCGGTTAGCACAAGTTGAGAAAGTAATGAAAGAATACAACATCGAGATACTAGGACTCAGTGAAGTTAGATGGAAAAACAGCGGAGAGTTAACAACAAGTGAAGGAAACTATATGATGTTCTCTGGTAAATCCAACACACATGAACAAGGCGTAGCAATATTAACAACACCTAACGCAAAGAAAGCACTTCTCGAATGGAAACCAATCAGTAGCAGAACTACAACTGGTAGTTGCAACATTCAAAATCAAACCAGCCGCTGTAAAACAAAACAACAAGTCATGTAAGAGGAAATTTAACATCAATAGATTGAGCGACAAAAATACAAATAACATCTTCAAAGAGTCGCTCCAGCTCAATCTACCAAACAACGAAACCACCAGCATTGATGAAAAATGGGAACAAGTTAAAGAAGCTTACGTCAAAACTGCTACAGATGTGCTTGGATACCAAGACAAATCACGGAAACCATGGATTAGCGATGATACCTGGAAGAAAATTGAAGAGCGTCGACAGCTCAAGTTGCAGTTGTGTCACCAGAACACAACCGAGATCCGCAACAAATATGAAAGTACAGCAAAACAAGTTAAAAAGATGGCAAGGAATGATCGCAGAAGATATACAGAAAGCATTCTCAAGACTGCGGAAACAGCAGCAGCTAATAGAAATATGCGCACTCTACACAAATGCGTGAGAAAGGTCACCAACAAATATACAAACACTCCACCAATAAAGTATGAATCTGGTCAAACCCTCACAACTCATGAACAACAGCTAAATAGATGGAAAGAATACTTCGAAGACAACTGCCACCAACAAGAAAATAACTTGCAGTCTCCGGATGACAACTATAACGAAACTATTAGCACCCATCCACCAACGGAACGGGAAGTTAGAGATGCCATACAGAAACTCAAGAACAACAAATCCGCTGGTACAGATAATATATCAGCAGAATTACTCAAAGCAGATGTAAACACAACAGCAGAAGCTCTAACACCACTATTAGCTGATGTATGGAACGAAGGTAAAATACCAACCAAATGGAAAGAAGGTTTAACCATAACAATCCCAAAGAAAGGTGATCTAAGAGAATGCAAAAATTGGAGAGGTATATCTCTGCTCAACACAATAATGAAAATACTAGCAACGATCATTCTCGAAAGAATATCTCCATCAATTAACATGAAACTAAGAAATGAACAAGCCGGCTTTAGACCAGGAAGAAGCTGTACCGATCATATCAACACAATCCGTATCATCATTGAGCAATCAAATGAATGGAATTCACCATTGTATCTCCTCTTCGTGGACTTCGAACGCGCCTTCGACTCAATCAACAGGAGCGCGATATGGAAGACACTTTGTGAAATGGGCATCCCGAAGAAAATAGTTGATCTAATCAAAGAAATGTACCGGGATGCTGCAAACAGAATACAATACAAAGGACAGCAAAGTGATGAATACTACAACCACCGAGGAGTGAGACAAGGCTGTGTACTATCCCCGCTACTATTCCTAATAGTACTAGATAGTATCATGAGAAAGCTCGATGATGCAAGTCCAAATGGAATCCAATGGAATACAACAAGACGGCTCAATGATCTAGACTACGCAGATGACATCTGTCTACTTACACACACACATACGGACATGCAGCAGAAAATACAGAAGCTATCAACCCTTGCACATGAAGTCGGTCTCAACATTAATATCAGAAAAACAAAGGCTATGAGATTGAACACCAAAACGATAACACCAATTACCATCAACAATACACAAGTGGACGAAGTTGACAAATTTGTGTACCTTGGTTGTACTGTAGCAAAAACAGGCGGGACTGAAGAAGATATCAGTCAGCGTATTAACAAAGCCAGAAATACGTTCAATATGCTTCACAAGATCTGGAATGCATCCGTCCTGTCAAGAAAGACAAAGCTACGAATGTTCAATGCATGTGTCAAGTCAGTACTGCTGTATGGGTGTGAAACGTGGAAACAAACAAGAAAGATCACAAATAAACTACAGGTGTTTGTGAACAAATGCCTGAGAAGACTGATCAAATGCTTCTGGCCAAACACCATCAGTAACCAGGAGCTTCTACGGCAGACAGAGCAGCTAGACATTGAGACCGAGATAAAACAAAGAAAATGGAGATGGATAGGACATACACTGAGAAAATCAGTCGAAGATATAACAAGGATGTCCCTAGAGTGGAATCCACAAGGTAAAAGGAGAGTTGGAAGACCACCCATGACATGGAAGAAAACGGTGCTAGCTGAAGCAAAACAAATTGGCAAGACATGGGGTGAACTGAAAGCGATTGCCCCCAACAGAGTTAGATGGTCCAGTCTAGTAGACGCCCTATGCTCCTAAATGGAGATAAAGGGAAAAAAAAAAAAAAAAAAAAAAAAAAAAAAAAAAAAAAATATGATGCACGGACGTAAGCTATTTTGGGCTTAATGTGGGTGCAAATCTCGGCTAGCGCCTCGAATTGCAAACTCCACATCCGTCCAAAATCTTTAGCTTTACGTCCTAGCATCATAATGTACTATTGTGTATTTTTTTAATTTTTTTGCTTTTTTTGGAGATTTGTTTATGGAAACTTTTTTGTATATTTTTCGTATTTGTTGTATGTTTCTAATTTTAAGATTTATTTTTTTGAAAAATTTTGAAATGGGAAGGATTTTCAATTTTGAATTTTTTTTATTTTTGAAATCTTTTCTTTGGGAATATTTTTTGAAGATTGTAACGACCAACAAAAATCTGATCAGTGTACATTTTCTTTTAAAATCTGTTGTGATTCATTACATAAATAACATCTGTCTATTTATGACGTTCAACAATAACATCGGTCTATTTATGACGTTATGCGTTGCAGACATTTTTTTTATTATTGTTAAACATTTAACGGTTCTTATATTTCGATGAGTAACCAATTGTTTTTATTATTATTTTTCGTTTTTCAATGTAAAATAAATATATTTTTTTATTATTAAACGAATATTACAGTAAAGTAAGTTGATTCTGCGCAAGCGTTTGGTGTGAATCATTGATAGGGTACTTTGTTTTACATTGTTATAAATGAAGAATGTTCGCAATATTAATTATTGATTGAACTTTGAAGGACCTTAGGTTTTTTTTTAATTTGATAGTATGGGACGGTTAAATAATTTTTCTCTTGCTGTTTTATTTGGTTTTTTTAGACACGACAGATTTTCAATGTATGGGTTAAACTTGTAGTTTGCTGGAATAAGAAAAACAAAACGAGGGAAATGAATGGAAACCGCTGATAATCGAATCGATTTGTAAGGCCACATTTTCAGAATCAATTAAACAAGTTTTGAGTGGTGTATTGAAACGAACACCTGCATTTTTCATAATAATATTATGTTTTTTTGACACACATTTTAATACAAAATATCATTAAATATTAATAATAGTGTTTTTTGATTTAAAAATTAAAAATAAGTTTGTGATAGAATTGATTGTATATGTTCTGAAAATTAACAAATTTCAAACGATGATTTTTTTTGAAAGCCGAACCATTTATGATCAATTAAGGAATTTATATAATAAAAAAAATTGGACGATAAAGTTAAATAATTTAGTACATTTTACAATTAAAATGAATCTAAAATAACCATGATTTAATCGAATCGAAGTCAAATGAATCAATATGAACGTTTATTTAGATTTCGATTATGTGTATAAAATTGATGGTTGTAATTTAGCAACAAACAGTTATTGGAATGTACAAGTGAGCAGAAAGTGAATAAAGTTTTTGTTGTTTAATGAGCGTTTTTGGAAGGATTATACGGATCGTTTGTTAAATTTTTTTTTATAAATTGTCATCAATCCTGTTGCTACTAAACGGACTAACTGATTGTTTCATTAGACAAGAGAATTGAATGTACTATACAATTAAAATCTTAAGTTAAGCATTTTTTCTTTTTTCTATTATTATTATTCTTATTTTCTTTTCTTTTATTTACTTATATTCTGGATATTTTCCTTTATAATGACCAATTAATTTAATTTATTAGAGATTTTCCTGGGGCAAATATGTGTTGAATTTTTTCATATTTGTAACATCCCAGTATAAACACAACCTGTTCATAACATTATTTTGAAATAAATTTAAATTTAAATTTAATTTAAATTTGATTTAAATTTCATATATAATTTTATATATGTTGAAAAATGAAAAATGGCTCAGAAAGCCAAGGTTCTGAGCCATATCTAGACCACATGTCTTTGCTTTTCGGAATGATGTCATCATCTGGACAGTCTATAAAATGCTCGTTAGAAAAAATATTTTGATAATCACCTATTTTTTTTTAACTAGTTCAGCAGTCAGTTTTTCAGATGATGAATTGTCAGATATAACTGATCCAGAAAATGATGATTTAAGTGATGTTTACAACAACTGCAGCGACTCATATTATAGAATACTATTTCATACTCAAGACTAAAAGGAATTTGTTGAATATACTTTATTAAAATATGTATATGATTCTATTAATTTTGTTATTTAAGTTTAATATTATATATTTTAATAGTCGTTCGAGTAGATCAGCTTCAATGTACATGCAATAAAATGAATATCCATTGAAGAAAGAAACTTCATTCAATATATGTTAATATTTATTGAGCGCGCCGTATTACAGAACGGAAACCTTTTATTTGCGTCTGACAGCATTTGTTACAGAAATAAACTGACTGACTACATTTTATGTAATTATAATAATATTCTTCACCTGTATACTAAATTTCAGATTTTATAAAGTACTTGCGCGATGTACCGTTTTTTTACAACTTCAACGCGTGACAGACGCGTTCGGTTACAGGATTTGAGTGACTGACGATCATAAAACTTATTTTAAATTAATATTCTACTCTCAAACCAATTTTCAGGTTTATAAAGTAGTTGCAAGGTACATGGTTTTTTTACCACATTGGAGCACCCACTCCAAACGCTAATGAATCCAGCTGACTGACTGAAGACTATTTCTCTACTCAACATATGTGACATAATATTAAAATATCAGCCTTTATAAAGTGCTTGCAATTTTATGTCGCTCAGCTCTCGGACTACTAGAATTAAGATATCTAAGATCCATCAGATGTATCTACATATCAAAGAAACACACATCTTCTTTCTTCGAAAAAAAGTTTCAATTCAATTATATATCCAGATGGACATCGGACAAATAAGCTTTCGAGAATAAACAGTTTCTTATCGCCCAAAGGTCATTTATTAATTATAACGGGTATAGATGTCAGTAATTGAAAAGCAAATTGAACAAAATCTTTGACAAAACTGTTTCGGAATGAACCCGTCAGACGAAACAACTCAGTGATAAACTGACTGATAAAACATAGAACTCTAAATTGTCAAAAACACCTCTCAATTGTACAACATAAATTAATGGTTATGGTGGGTGAATAAAATGAGGTTTCGCTCTTTTAAAAACTACCGAAAGAGATAATAGCTAAATAAGTTACCAAAAGTTCGAGATGTTAAACTCTGTAGCGTCTAAAATGCTGTCTAACAAATCTGTTTTCTAGATATCAAAATAGTTGACTCACTGACACTCGATATACATAAATGTTGGCTATTATGGCTATTTTCTTTTCAATTGATCCTCATTAGTTATTTTATGCAAAGAAAACGACAACTGAGATGTAAGATGATCGTCAAAATTTAAATTTATAATTTTGTTTTAGCATTTTTTAAATTTGTGAAATTTTGTCTTTCTTGTGAAAAATAATTTACAGTAACGGTTGGTGTTACGTATAAGTGTATGATCGATCGTATAGATTTTAATATAATTTGTTTCACATACTTTCAATTTTTTTTGGAATTAGTGTAAGATATAATCGTTTAATTGTGAACATCGGATTTTATGTATGATAATTATATAAAGTTGTGTTTTTTTCGAGTTTTGTTGGCGATAGTGATTTATATGTTGTTGATTTTAGAACATATTTGCATTTTAATTTTAAAACAAATTAGTCAACTTTTGAAATTGATCAATTTGTTGGTGGAAAATATAATCAAAATCAGTTTTCATTTTTTCGCAAAAATGTAGATATACATAGATACAAAGCCAAGTCCTTCAACCACTTCGTGTATAAAATAGTGAAATGTGTAAGCTGTGTTTCTAAGAGTTAGGTATTCTAAGAAAGTTGCAGAGACCAAAAGTGACACAATTAGCAGTTTTGTGTATATCATCTTCCAATGGCATTTGGTGATAGGCATCAATCTAATCGATTTTTAAAATGTTATGTATCCGTTAAGAGTTATGAAAATATCATGTATGTGGTGGGATAAGGTCGGCATGGTGAATAGTAAACATAAGTCAGTTTCTCTTATCTAAGGTGACCAGTATATTTCCAAACCAAAAGATGACAGTTTTTTGTCAACTAAACCCCCCCCCCCCCTTCAACAATCTAGTAAAATAAAAACATAAAAATTCCATAAAAAATTAAAATAAAATTTATTCAAAAATTATTAATTTTATTTATTAAAATATTGAAAATGATTTATTTCGCAAAAAATGATATATTTTCTAATTCATACATAAATTTGGATGACTTATGGACTTCTTTCAAGAGGGATTCATTGGGCTCCCAGCCAGCACACCTAGTGAAATTTAGGTGAACCTTTTGGGATTTGGTTAAATTTAAGTAAAAGTTTGGTTAAACATGTGGAAAAAGGTAATAGATGACTGTTTCAGCTAATTAGTGTACATGTATTTTTAGTCGAAAATTATAGTTAATATGTTTTTGGTGTAAAAAAATAAGTTAATAGGCAAATTTAACATATTAAGTATACAAATTTAAGTAAAAAAAATCATGTAATACAGATAGTACATGTATTTCATGTATTAAGTGAAAATTTAAGTAACAAAAGTGTATCTAATACATGTATTTAACTTATTACCTGTTGTTTAGCTAGCGGTAATTTAGCTGACATTGCAACAGTTATTTCATGAAATAAGTTAAATAGCCTAAAATTAACATAACTACGGAACATTGAAACTTAAAAAAAATTCTCAGACAGTTGTTAAGTTAAATAGGTCGAGTTTTACATGTAATATTGCATTTAATTTGGTTTAGTGAACGAATGTTAACTAAATTTTTGCTGTCTTTTTCATATAATACATATTTTTTTTTTTTTTTTTAATAAGAAGTGTTGTGTAGTAGGAATTACAAAATGTGTCACAACAACACATAGATACCTTTTAAGACGTAGGTCCCACAACAACATGCGTCTTGAGGTATAGGTGGACGCTTTTTTTAAATCTTTGTGGATTGAAAGCACTCGAGACTATTGATTCGGGCAAAGCATTCCATGTGTACGATGTACGCACAAAGAAATCTCTTTGCATTCTATTACTATGACAGTGAGTAATCTCGACAGTTCGACCGCCCGCACACACCGATTGACGAGTAAAACGGGGAAAAACATATGTCTGAGGCATTATGGACCTGATTTCATCCGAGCACTGCTGGTGACGATATTTATAAAAAACAACGAGATCAGCAACAGTGCGACGATGTTGCAGGGAATCAAGACCTAATGTTAAATCTCGATCACCAACAATTCGTATAGCTCGCTTTTGAACAGAGTCCAAAAGAGCCAGGATAGTAACAGATGCAGCGCCCTAAACTTGACAACAATACTCCATACAGGGACGAATATAGGACTTATAAATGTGGAGTAATTGATGCGAAGTAAAATATTTTTAACATCTATTAAGGAGGCCGAGTTTTCTTGACGCGCTCTTTGCCATGGCCATTATATGATCGTTCCAGAGTAAGTCATTGGATATTGTGACTCCCAATAAACGAATGCTTTCACATTCGCGTATTTGGTCGTCACACATATTAATTGAAATATCGTTGGGAAACTCGGTCTTTGATCTGGAAACAATCAATAGCTGTGTTTTGGTGGAATTAAAATTGACCAAATTTTTGTCACCCCAATCGGCGACTTTTTTTAGGTCCTCGTTTACATTTATGGCAGCGTCTCTCCGGACGGGATTTATTCGTTCATGTATTTTACCCTTTGAAGATAGGGGGACGAATGACTTGTGCAGTGTACTATCATCTGCAAAACTATTTATTGGGTTACTGGTGATTTGCAACAGTTCGTTGATATAAATTAAAAATAAAGTGGGAGATAAAACTGAGCCTTGGGGTACACCAGCGTTAATTAATTTGGACTCAGAAGAAAAGCCATCTATAGATACCGAGATGTATCGGTTAGACAGAAAATTTTGAATCAACTTCACGACTGCGGGATGAAAACCGTACGCAACGAGCTTGTTGATCAAGTTGGCATGCCAAATTCGATCAAATGCTTTTGAGATGTCTAATGCGATAATAAGTATATGTGCTTATAAGTATCCATTAAGATTTATAGCAAGTCTCGGTTTCCGATGACATTTATTATTAGTGCGCAGTATATTGATCAAATCGCTCGGATACAGTCTTTATGTTGTTGTTGTAGTGACGTGTTTGGTGCTAATCCTCCGGCTCCATGTCCAGGTTCAAGAACTCTGAGACTGCCCTTGAGCGGTACCACAAATCTTCCTTCGTCAAGTTTGTAAAATTTGCAGGACAATTAAATATGTGGTCTACATCGTGTGGCGTGTCCTCACATGCGGGACACTTGTCAAGAATTTCAGGTTCAAATCTGCTCATGTAGTTGTTTAGAATGCGTGACCAACCGGATCTTAGTTGAGCTAGGATGGATCTGGTGCTACGGGGCAGTTGGACCTCTTCGGCAGCTACTTTTGGTGGTTTTCCATTCAAAATACGATTTGGAATATAGTTCTTTATTGTATTTTCAACCGTTTTGGTGTGGAGTGTTTTTAAGCCAGTTCTATATGTACATTCGTCTATGTTACCAGTAATCTGGCTATCTCTGACATCTTGCAGAAAGCATCTTGCTGTCTTCCTTATGTCTCTAGGTGGTTCGATCGTAGTTAAGGTGTCATTGCAAGGATTTTGCTCTCTGTGACAGGCCAATAGATATTGTTTGGTTAGCATTTCATTATGTTCACGAACCGGCAATATGTTAATTTCCTCGTGCAAGTGATCTCGGTGAGCCATCAGGTGACATCCGGTTACGGTTTTTTTTTTTTTTTTTTTTTATTCTATGTTAGGCATGTTTAGTGTTAACCAATATAGATCAACGTCTCTGAATATCCGAAGATACCATGCTAACTAAGGAACTAGGGCTTGAAAGTATTATTCAATTTTCTTTGAGGAATTTATTAATGTTGATCTTAAAGTTTTGAGGATTAAAATTATCAGGAAAGACCCACGCCGGTAAGGCATTCCAGAGATGAGAAACTCTGTTAAAAAAATCGCGTTGAAAAGCGACAGTTCTACACCTAGTCACTCGAACCGTAAAAGGATGGGCTGATGTTGATGCTCTAGTGAAACGCGCAAAGTTTGCTGGTTCAGGCAAAATCGATTTGATCTCCGCAGACGTCCGTTCGTCCATAATATACTTGTAGAATACCGTCAAATCAGCGACGTCTCTTCTATGTTGCAAGGCAGAATTTTGTGTTGTTTGTAACTTATTCCAGTGCGTGTTGGCAGCTTTGGGAGTCCATATGGGTGCAGCATAATTTAAAAAAGGTCTTCCTATTGCTTTGTATGTTGTTATGATCGTGTTTTTATCTTTGCCCCAGGAACTTCCCGCTAGTGCTTTTAATGCGTTATTCCTGTTTTTCAATCTTGAGTTTACTTCTTGTGCATGAGCGTTGAATTTAAGCAGTGGGAAATGCTATGACCGAAAAAACCATCCCCGTTAGTATTACTTGTGATGAAAATGTAGAGTGTGACGATGATATGCCAGATTGTACATCCCAAGTTGGTGAAAATGCTGAATTTTTATTATCAGAAGCAGATATTGCTGAGGAATTGATGCGCGAACACCTGGAATATGAGCATAACGCTCAAACTAAAATAGATTTGTTGAACGAACTGAGGCAATGGGCTTTGCAAAACAAGATTTCATTAACAGCGTTGTCACAACCACTGAAATTGTTGAACAAGGCTGGGATTGAAAATCTATCATTGGATGAACAATGAACTGTTGAACCTGATGAACAATAAAGAAGGAAACATAAAATCTAATTTATTTAACCTAATAATTAAAAGACCACCGAACAACATATAATAAATAAATCACCTAAACTATATTTATGACTGAAGGATATTGTTTTATTGTTTTATTTGATTCATTCATTTTGCTTTATATTTTATAATTTTCTGTAGTTAGATTATTAATTTTTAAAAATGGGTTTTTATCAAACCACCGGTATTTAATGGAAATATGGAATGTATTTTACTTTAAAATTTAGCTTTCAAAATGCGTATATAGTAAAAAATAATAAAACTCAGTAAACAAGAATAATATTAAGAATAAGGCTTTTTCATTCGTTTTTTAAAAAATTTTGTTTCTTATAATATTATTTTTAAGCTTTTTTATGGTAGAATGACAGCCCGATAATAGAGTAAGGTTAAAGAAAAATGGATGGTTCAATTACATGTAATTCTCATGAAAAAAACATGTAATAACTACAACATCTGACTTTGGTACAGTAAAATTACATATATTTTGCACTTGCTTAGTTTTGTATTCAGCTGTTACATGAAATATACATGAATTTACTCTGCCAAAGTCAGATATTGTAGCTATTAAATGTATTCTAGATAAGAATTATATGATCAATTTTCCACTTAATAGCTAGATAATTTACATGTATTAAATAAAATACGTGAAAAAATTTAGGATAAATTGAAGTTATTTCATGAAACACCTGACAAAATTTAACTTAAAAAACAGGTAAATAATTTTATGGCTAGGAATTATGGATACGATGTTATCTATCTCCCAAACTAATGCATTTAAGGACAAAATAGGTTTTTATGACAATTTCTAAGCCGACTTCAAATAAACATTTTTATACATACTTTGGAGCGTATTTTTGAATGGATTTAAATGTTCATGTGTAAAGAAAGGTTCGATCTATTTTATACATAAAAAAGAAACAGGAAAAAATAATGAGAACACCCCTTAAAAATACAATTAAATATTTATTTTTTTATAAACTGAATACTTTAATTTTCAATTTTCTTTTCGGTATTCGATAAAAAACATTAATTGTTGAAAATATAATAGTTTGTAGTATACTATAAAGTAAGCTTATGTGATCATGAGGGCATTTCGGAGCATGCATTTTGTGGTTTGCATGTGTAACAAACAAGTTAAATTTAACTAATAATTAGCTAAAATATAACATAACATTTGCACCTATTTAACTTAAAATTTGGTTAAATTATAGTTAAACTTAATCACATATTAGCCAGCATATTACATAAAAATTACATGAAAATTTAACCAATATTTTTATGGAAAAAGTACGACACTTGGGTTAAATTTAACTTTTTATTATACATAAATTTAGGTAAAATGAGAAAGTTCACTAAAATTTTGTACAGATATTATCAACCTATATCTAAGCTAAAATCCACCTTTTGTGTTACCTTTTGTGGCTCTCTTATAAAATTTCTGCGCTTTTTTTCGTTTATTCAAATAAAACAAATTTAATCGAATTTAAGACTTTTTAACTGTCCGAATATCATTACTTAATAAATAAAAATGCTCTTTCCACCGATGCGTTTGGTCCTGGTAGGCCAAAAAAGAATTCTAATAAGTTTTGAAATTTAGGAATAAGCAATGCATTAATTATCAAAACGATTAAATATTTTCATTGGTCATGCTCAAATTGTTTTTCATTCCCCATTGACAGCTTTTGATGATCATTAAATCATAAGTATGCGATATGATAAAAAGATGACAAAGATGCTCATTTTTGTAAAAGATGACAAAAAGATGGCATTATTTTAAAAGATGGCAATCGTTCGTAAAAGATGACTGTCATCTTCAAAAGATGACGTCTGGTCACCTTATCTTATCAACAGCATTTGCTTGCGGCTTTTGCATTGGCGTAACTAGGTAGCCCCCCCCCCCCCCCTAGAACACGAAGTTCATGAAGCATATAACAGTTAGGGAAAATGAAATTCTATTTCTTTACTAAGGAATTTGCTGTTCAAAATTATTTCAAAAAGCATCAATATTTAATTAAATTATTTGTTTTTTATTTGTGATATATGATCATCTCGATATAAAAATCAACTACCATTAAAGTATTAGAAATAAACCAAATCGAACTATTTATTGACAATTATGAAAAAAAAATTTAAAGTTCATATCACTGATCTTCATTTCAATTTAATAAAGAAGTTTAATAAGGACTACCAATAATGTTGCCACAAAAGTATCTACAAAATGGTCGTTTATCTTATCGGTTCACCATATTAGCGAAGTTTAAAAAAGAAAACATATTCTTTCCAACATGTGATGTGTCAGATGTCAGAATATCAAATGAATTCACAATTTCTGGAAAACCACACCTTTCAATTTGTTCAACGAAAAACATCGCAATAAAAACAATATAGACTTCGTTTTAAAAAATACGGCCTCATTGCTCCATAAGACCTAAAATCACACCGAAACACCAACACTACTCGTAGTTTCAAGTTTGCTGGTATTAGCAAATTGACGACGTATTTCGAAGTCTGTTGGATTTATTTCTGTGAGCGTGTGATTACTGTAAACAATGAATTGTTATTTTTGGACTAATCTTTTATTTTTATTTTTTCAATAGTTTTGACACAGGGTGTCTCGAAATATGTTAAGAAATTTAGAGACTAGGAATGTTAATTTTTGTTTGTTTGAAAGTTACTAAGTAAGGATTTAAAAAAATATCATACTGATATAACAATTTATAATTTTATATGATTTCTTTCAATTTTAATTTGTCAAACATGTCGATTTTACACAAATATTTATCTAAATATAAACATAAATAACTGCAAACAACATAGCATAAATAACTGCATTAAAATCGGTAGATGTAGTAGCAACAACATCAAAAGTGACACTAAACCACCGTTAATTTTACCGTTCATATTATATGAGTGCCGGATCAGAATGGCGTTAAGGGTAACTATATAGCGGACGTGCTTGCTAGGCAAGGGACTGAACTCGATCTTCCTCGAATAAATGGAAGCTCTAATCGAGTCGTTTGCCCTTCTCAAAAACTAACTTATGACAGGGATAAAACCTTAGCAGTAACCTAAAAGCGGTGTTCGAACACCATTAGCTGCAAGATAAGCAGGTAAATCTGTCCCAGACTAGACCTGCAGGGTTCCAAAAAACTTATAACCTAGTAGGCAGAATATGATAAAGTCATCACTGGCTACTGGATCCTTGGATAGCACCCAAGTACTGATTGCAGGAGCTGTAAGGATAAGGATCAGGAGGAACCAGCGTTTCATCTACTTTACACGTGTCCAGCATTCGCCCATTATACGGCAAACTCATTTTGGAACGCACACATTTAAAACTCTCACCGACCTGGATAATTATAAAATAAATCACGCAAATACTTAGCTTCATTAGAAGCTCCAAATGGTTCGAGTAGGGGAACGAGATTCTTTGGTATCACAACCGACGTATTTTGGTCTTAGTATGTCGTCCTGGTGTTATGTTTTGGTGACTGCAACCTAACCTAACCTAACATAAATAACCTAAGAAAAAAATATAATTGATAGTAAATTTGAAAATGAATCTCAAATTGACACATCATTTGTGTATTAAAAGAAAGAAATAAAAACGGAAAATCTATTAATTATTTTACTCACCAATATTATGGGGCCAGGCCCACCCTAGAACAATTGCCTAGTTACTCCAATGGGTTTTTGTCAAAATCATTCTGCGTTGCCAACGTTAAACAGATTTTTGGTTGCAATTTATTTTTTAATTGGTTTAAGCCAACTTCTGTCCTGAACAGTAAACCAGAGAGTGATCAGCTTTACGCATTTACTACCAAGTTATACCTTAATTTTCAAACACCTCCGTTCTTCTCTAAAACTCATTCAATATAACAAAGACTATACCGACATGTTATCTTTATAGACAACAAAATATTTCACACATAATTCGTATCTCTTTGATAAACAAAATTACAATAATTTTTAATTTCTTTTCAGAATTATTACATATTATGACATCTTCTTGTATTTTCTTCCAGTAATTCTATAATTTCACCTTAAAAAAATAATAATAATAAAAAAACGAAACAATTAAAATATCATAATGTACAAATGTAAACACAGCAACAGTTAAATTAAGATCATGTTTTAGGTGATCTACTCTCATGAACTCTTACAATTTCAAAAGAAACTTGTTTTATGATAAATTTTATTTTATTTTATGATTTTTAGAAGAGATCATAAAATTCATAATGTAACATGACGACCAGAACAAATAAAAAACACAACTATAAATAATAAATATAGTAAAAATATGTCAAGCAATAAAAGTAACATGACATGATCTTAATTTAATGTTATTAGTGAGGAGATAAGACAAAAACAGTAAAAGTGCAAAAAACGGGAGCACTACCCACCTCGCTATAAAATCGAATAAACAATTCTTATATTTTATCCATAATTCTAATCGATCAACATCCGCGCGTGCGTTATATACTTAATTTCAAAATAACAACAAAACAACTAGTAAATAAATCTATCTCATTTGATTATCTCTTTCTTTATGATATATCAATTTTTTACTTAATTATTATTATTACAACAAAACACATAGCATAATAAAAGAAATAAAAAAGAAAAAGAAGCAGCTACCGTTTTCTTGACCCTTTCTTTTTATTTTATTATAACTTCGTCTTTTTTAAGTTTTCTATCAAAGAAATCATGATCACAAATTCTCATCAAATTTATAAGAGACTCCATAGTCCACACATAGTAAATATTTTTTTGTTCTTAAATCTTAAGACAGCAATAAAAGACAACGAGTAAATATTATTAAGAAAGAGTTAATAAAGAAATTTGTTTTTTTTTGTGTAACTTTATGAAAACGACACCGCATCAAGAAACATTTAATCGTCATTTCCTCGCAAGATGTGACATTTAATGAATATTAAGAAGAATTATAATACACAAGAAAAGAAAGACGAGGGCAAAAGGTGCAACATTATATAAAATAAGAAGTAAAGATAATGATTTTGATGAGATAAATTTTTGGATGGTTTCGTTCTTGTCTAGTGTTTTTTTACTAAAATTGCTGAGCTCGTTGCTTTATTTTAATGAAAATGAGATGAACAAGGTAGGTCATTGTCCAGCATGATATGAATTATTAATGTCGTGCCACGTGTGTGGGTGTTGATCAGTGGCGGTATCATAACGATAAATGTAAGATTTTGATAGATATAACCCGGTTATACTAAAATGGCTTGTTTCCTAAAAAAGTTGTGCATCACCTGTATCTCGATAATCGGTAACTGCCGAAAAGTAGATCATGGGTGAGCACAAACGTAACAATTAAAACAAAGTAAAAAATCAAAAAATAGACTTGAGATAACATGACGATACAGGCTAGGTTCATTCCATTTAAGAAACAAAATATTCCTCGTCAAAATTATTTATTGCACCCAAAAAACTAAATGTTACACATCGAAATATTTAAAAAAAATATGAATATAAAATCTTCGTCCTATGATTTGTACTAAAATATATTACAAAGACTATGTTCTAATTCTGAAGTAAATTACATTAAACTTGCTAAAACAAATTGGTAAATTTTTTATTTGAATAAATTCAATTTTTTTTTCTAAATAAATATGAAGAAATTTAATCTTTATTTATTATTTACCTATTTAAATTAAAATTCGTCGATTTAATGAAATACAATATTTATTATTTTCATTAAAGTTTGTTTTTTTTTTTTTTTATTCAAAGTTAGGCATGTTTAGTGTTAATTATAATAAATTATAAATTAACGTCTCTGAATATCCGAAGATACCATGCCAACTAGGGATAAGAATGGAATAAAAATTAAGATTCTCTGAGAAATTTATGAGCGTTAACTTTAAAGCCTTGAGGATTAAATTCATCAAGGAAAACCCAGGAAGGTAAAGCATTCCAAAGATGAGAGACTCTGTTGAAAAAGTCACGTTGGAAGGCTACAGTTCTACACCTAATTATTTGAACTGTAAAGGGATGCGCTGCTACGTCTGCTCTGGTGTGACGCGAAAGGTTTGCTGATTTAGGTAATATCGATTTGATCTCTTCAGAAGCTCGTTCATCCATAATATATTTATAAAATATAGTCAAATCAGCAACATTTCTTCTGTGCTGCAAGGAAT